>JBBYHH010716813.1:0-11304 GCA_038382905.1 Daphne laureola
CACTGTCTGTGGGAACGGTGGACGCCTTCAGGAGAACGCCAACAATCACTAGTTGGTGGGGGCACCCTGTTCCCATGAAACACAACCTGAACCTGAGGAACCTCTCATCGAAGATTCAGACCCAGAGTGCTACAGAAGTACTACCGATGGCACTTCTGCTGGTGTGACCCAAGAACTAGCTGGTCTCAGAGCTGAATCAAGTCTAGACAGGAGTAACTTCAGGCGAGCACCAGTCTCAGCACCGAACGTCCCAGATCTGGCCTTGATCAGAACCATCAGAATGGTAATGGCCAAGGAAAAACAGAGCCGGCGATGGAGGACGAGGCATTTCCAGAATAGATCAACTGCCTCTCATTCCAACCATGGCTCCCACCACGGGAGATCTAAAACTCCCAGCCTGGAACTCATCGACCACCCTCTCCCTAGAGATAGAGGAGTTCATAGATCCTGGTCACCAAGGAACCGGTACCGATCCCGGAGGCATGAACGACTGACGAGGTCATCAGGCACCTGACCTGGAGATTGGAAGAATTAGAAAGGGATACTAGGAGGACTTTGAAAGCAAAGCCATGGGGGTCCACGAATGAAGAAGGCCCGTTCACTCGAAGAATCCAGAAAAGCCCAATGCCGAGGGTATTCAACCTCCCGCATCCTCTAGAAGTCTACCATGGCACAGGCGACATGGATGCATTCATCCAGAAATACAAAATGGCAATGGAGCTAAAATGCGCAAATGAGATCTCCATGTGCAAATGTCTGGAAGTAGCCCTCGGAGGCCCGGCCTCCAACTGGTACAACGCACTACCTTCGGATTCAATTTCTTCTTTCAGGAAACTCGCTACTAAATTCACGATCCACTTCATTGGGAGCAAGAGGTCAGCAAAGCGAGCAATCCAGATATTTGACATCAAGCAAAGGCCGAGCGAAGGCATTCGGGAACTCATCGAGAGATTCAACAGTGAAGTCGTGTATGCATCCGATCTCACCGATAACATTAGTATCATGGCATTTGTAAAGGCCTTGCTACCTAACTCAAGATTGGCCTACGAGCTATCAAGAAAAAACCCCACTTCCATCGAAGAAATATACTCGGTCACTCATGAGCACATGATAGCCCAAGAGTTGTTGTCCCAGTGAGAAGTAAAGCCCGAGGTCAGGGAGATAAGGGAGCCAAGGGCAGAACAACGAAGGGGGAATCAAAATTCTAGGAGCTCGGAAGGATGGAAAGGGTAAAGAAAAGAGTTCAGGAAATCGATATCACTGACCCCTCTCAACGCATCCCGAACCAAAGTCCTGGCAGCCTTAAAAAAGGAAGGAAATGTGGATTTTCCGAGGAACATGCCCGAAGGGGCTAAACGTAACGAATGGAAGTACTGTCAGTTCCATCGGGAAAATAGCCATGACACCGAACAATGCTACCAACTGAAGAGGTACATCAAACACCTCATCAAGAAAGGTTCAATGGCGCAATTCCTAACATTTCCATCAGACGAAAGGAAATCCTGAGGAAAGGAGAAAAGGGATAACGTGAGTCAGACACCAACCGGAGATGGAAAAAGCATCTGGACCAAGCCACCGGCACAATCAACACCATAACCACTACCCTCGGGTCCAATGAAAGGAAGAGGAAGGCTAGAGAGGTTGCATCCCTCAGCTATGGTGGATCCTCAGACAAGGTAAAATGAGCTGATGGTACAAAAGTGAAGATCCCGCAATACAACCCACGGGTCATCACAGTCAGAATCGAAACGGTTGACGTCAAAAGAGTCCTTTGCAATGATGGCTCGAATGTACATGTATTGTTCGGGAAAACATTCAAAGGACTGAATCTCAAGTCTAGCAAACTCACATGGATGAAGACTACGACAGATGGAGTGGGGCCTGAGGAGTTACCTATCCTCGGATGCATCGAGCTGCCAACAATGTTTATGGGTTCACGCCCAGAAGGGGAGATCAGGTACACTACCTTAATGGTCAAGTGGTTAGTCATTGATGTGCCCTTGGCATACAATGCCATCATCGGAAGGGAAACCCAATGGGCAATTCATTTGAGAAGCGACGTCAAATACTTGACGATGACGTTCGAGACCGATGAAGGTGATGCGTCCATTTACATCAATCAAAAGAAAGAAAAAGATGTGATGGCCATCAGTCAGAAGACCCCGAAGGCTGATAACCCAAAGGCTGAGCATCCGAAGGCTGACAACCCAGGTATAGAGGAAAATGATGACTTGATCACAGAAGAGGTCATGCTAATAGAAGAGCGATCCACCCAAATTGTGAGAAACCTTCCCGATGGGAGCAAAGCTAAAATTGTAAGCCTACTTCAGTCGAATAAAGATTTTTTCACCTATTCTCCGAGTGACATGCCAGGGATCATTCTGAAAATAATTCAACACAATCTTTGCATTGACCCGAACGCAAGACCGATAAAGTAAAAGAAGCGTACTAATGCCCCCATCAAAAGAGCCTTCATCAAAGAGTAAATTTCAAATTTACTCAATGCAGGCGTCATCAGGGAAGCCTCATATCCCGAATGGATAAGTAACCCGGTGGTCGCCACTAGAGAATATAGCAACAAGCTACGCATGTGCATCAATTTCACAAATATAAATGATGCTTGCCCGAAGGATTCATATCCTACCCCACCTATAGACAGATTGGTGGACTCCACAACAGAGCACGCAAGACTTTGTTTTCTGGACGCCTATAGCGGGTACCACCAGATTTGAATAAATCCCACAGATGAAGAAAAAACATTTTTCATCAGTGACTCCGGTATTCATTGTTACAAAAGGATGCCCTTCGGGCTCAAAAACGCCGGAGCTACATACCAAAGGCTCATGGATCATATTTTCAGGGACCAAATAGGCAGAAACCTGGAAGTCTATGTAGATGATATCATTATCAAATACAAGGAGAGGATGATCTAGTTCAAGATGTGGAGGAGGTCTTTGAGCGGTTATGAAGGTACGAATTGAGACTCAATCCGGACAAATGGGTGTTCAGGGTAAAAACAGGAATGTTCCTCGGGTTCATGGTGTCCGAACGCGGTATAGATACGAACCCAGCAAAGATAGAAGCTCTCATGAATGCCAAAAATCCTACTTCCATCAAAGACGTACAAAAGTTGCTCGGGCGAATAACAGCCCTAAGCAGGTTTATATCAAGGTACGGAGACAAATGCAGTCCCTTCTTTAAATTACTAGTCAAGGAAGGAGCCAAACCTGGAAGGATCGGGGTCAAGAAATGTGAGAAGCTAACCAAAGAACAGAAGGCTGCCCAGAGGGCCAGCTTCACAAGGAGCCCCGAATGCCAGAACGCGTGGGAAGACATAAAAGCATACTTGGAAGAAATACCAACATTGAGACAACCAACCGAGGGTAAGCCTCTGATCGTTTACCTTGCGGTCGGAAATAAAGCAGTAAGTTCGGTTCTAGTATAGGAGGATGACCGAGGACATCAATGGACAGTATACTACGTAAGAAAATCCTTGCACGGAGCCGAAGTCCGGTACCCAATGCTTCAGAAGATAATCTACGCCCTCGTCCTATCTGCCCGAAGATTGGAACCATACTTCCTCGGGTACAGCGTCTTGGTCCGGACCAGCTTGCCAATCAAAGACATCATGAGAAAAATAGACCATTCGGGAAGATTACCCAAATGGTGCATCGAGCTATTAAAATATGAAATCATATATGAACCAAGGAAAGCCATCAAGGCACAAGCACTCACCAACTTCATAGAAGAATTACCCTTCGAGTCAGAAGATCAAACCTCTAAAGCCGCGGATGAACCAGTATGAACGCTCCACGTTAATTGGGCCTCCGGAGAAGAAAACAAGGGCAGGGCTGGTGCTTCAGGGCCCTGAAGGCATGAAAGCCACCCGATCCATCAAATTTACTTTTTCGGTTATGAATAATGTGGCCGAGTACTAAGCCTTCATATCAGGATTCGAGTTAGCCAAGAAGGCAGGTATCCGGTCTCTCAGAGCATTTAGTGACTCAAACTTACTAGTTCAACAAATGAATAGGGAATACGAAGTCAGAGAACCAAGCCTCAAGAAATACGTGGACGCTCCTAAGAAACTAGTCGAGGAGTTCTAGAAATTATGCCTTGAAAAAATTTCCCGAGCAATGAATACGGAGGCAGACTCGCTATCCAAAGCCGATAGTTATGACAGAGAAAGAAGCCAGTCAAGCATTAATTTAATCCGGGTTCAGAACGTCACTTTGGGCTGGCATTTACCATATTGGAAATTCTTAACGCAAGGTACGCTACCCGAAGATACAAAGAAAGCTACACGAATACGAAGACAATCGAGAAAATTTATAATCATCGGGGATGACCTATACAGAAGAGGCTATGCCTCCCCACTACAGAAGTGTATCAGGGAAGAAGACACTAAAGACATTTTAACCGAGGTCCACGAAGGTACATGTGGCTCACACATCAAAGCAGAAGCCTTGGCCGCAGTCATTCTAAGGCAAGGATATTTTTTGCCGAACATGAAAGAGCAAGCAAGAAAATTAGTAAACAAGTGCCGGAGGTGCCAAGAACATGCCCACATCCAAATATTACCATACAAACTCATAAGCTCGGCAGACTATCCGATTCCATTCGTAGTATGGGGAATCGATCTCATCGGGGCATTACCAATGGCACTGGGAGGCCTGAAGTATTGCGTAGTGGCAGTTGATTACTTTACAAAATGGATTGAAGCCGAGCCCTTGGCCATCATAACAGCAGAAAACATACGAAAATTCATGTGGAAAAATATTGTTTATCGGTTCAGGTGCCCGAGGGTTATCATTGCTGATAACGGATCTCAGTTCACAGACTCCGGATTCCAAGACTTCACAGATGAGTTCGGCATTAAGTTACACTTTGCACCGGTTGCACACCCACAAAGCAACAAGCAAGTAGAAGTTTCAAACCGAACCATCAAAGAATGGCTGAAGAAAAGGTTAGGCAAGTCCAAAGGTAAATGGCTCAGAGAACTCCCGCACGTCCTATGCATTTACCGAACCACCCCAAGAAAAGCCTCAAGGGAAACACCTTTCTCGCTTATGTACGGAACTGAAGCATTAATCCTGATAGAACTAACATATGCATCCCTTCGGGTTCAAAACTTCAAAAAGGATGAAAATGAATAAGGACTAAGGATCAACCTAGATATGCTCGAAAGCAGAAGAGAACAACCCAAACTCAGAAGAAAAGCCTTTCAAGAAAGAACATCAAAGTCTAACAATTCCAAAGTTAAGACCAAAGGAATCAGAGTTGGAGATCTAGTACTGAAGCAGACCAACCTGGGTTCAAGAAAGCCTAAAGGAGGAGTATTCGGGCAAACATGGCAAGGACCTTTTGAAGTCATCCACAAAGATCGAAAAGGAGTCTATAGACTCCGGGATGAAGAAGGCATAGAGCTCGAACGATCTTACCACTCAGAAGCACTTAAGAAATTTTTTATATAGAAGTCTTCCGAAGATCCAATACAAACAAAAGAGAGGATGTAGGTTTTATACTAAACCTCTATAAACGCACTTGCCCAAAATACCAAATTTCATTCAAGCATAAATCCCGAAGGCTATTACAAAAAAAAAAATAGCGCGAACCCGCAGAATAACAATTACAAGTTTGGGGGAGTATGGTCCAAATGCTCTTCAGTAGCTCGAGGCTCTTCACCTGCTCGAGGTTCTTCAAGAGAAGTTGCTGAGGGTCCAAAATTAGGATCATAAGGCCCGGAGGGAAACCAAAACTCGGGTCCAAGCGATGAAGGATCAGCCACATATATTTTCCTAGAGTCAAGACTCGAGAGGTCAACCCCCGGATAACGTTCCAGGACTTGTTTTCGGGAAAGGCAAAAACCTTCGCAAAATTTCTCAGTAGCAGCAATAGCCGCATCTATCACTTACTTCTTAAACTCGGAGGCCCTTTCTTTCCCTGAAGCTCTTTCTTTTCTTCATCAAAATGATTTCTGAGGTTGGTAAAATCAACTTCAGAAACATCTACCTTCTTCTGGAGCAACTTGATCTCAGCCTGGAGCTTGTAGACAGTGTCCTCGACATCACTCAACTCCTTCATTTGAGAGGCTAGTGCCCCGGAGAAAGCCCTGTCAGCCTCGGAGTAAGTTACCTCAGCCTCGGCACCAACCTGCTTCAATTCTTCCCGAACCTCATCATTCGGGACCTCGAAGGACTCATTCGGGCTGCATCGTCGGCCCAAGACTTGCTCATAAAGATTAATCCTCTGGACCATCTTAGCGATTACTGAAAAAGCCCTGGATACTTTAACCTCGGCCTCGGACCGAATAGTACTGGTAGCTCGGACAAGCTGATTCATCCAACCTTCCGTACAATGCATCTGCAAATAACAAACATTAATATAAGTCATGGGAACAGGAAAATAAAGGAATTGGAATGTTTGAAGAAAGTTACCTGAGAAGCCTGAACAGAAACTCTCGAAGACACCACATCTAGGTCCGGAAAGAGAGTTTGGAGGTCGTTCATGGTTCGGGCAGTGGTAATGCCCCTCCATACTTTCGGAGCCATGGTCCGGGCATCTTCATCATCCAATAAACTTTGATCCTCGTGAACCAGCCACCCTGGTTCCCGAGGAATAAGATCTTCATCCCACTGCAGGAGCTGAGCATCCCTCTGTAGGCGAAGCCGCTTATGACTGTCTTTCCAGTCCGAACCTAGAGTACAAAAATGGCATCCAGATAAGTAATTAAGTGGATAATTCCCGAATAGGCGATTTAAGTTGTGAAAAATAGGCCAAAAGGAAAGGGAGCGCAATTGGACTGGCTTATTCTTACCTAACGCGTACTCTATCTGGAGAACATCATCAGACGCCTCTCTGGCCGGGGCAAACATTTTGTATTTCCCTCGGGCGAGCTTCCTCGTTTCGCCATCAAGTTTAGCCATCACGGAATCAATCGTGATGCCCTCGAGAATGTTTAGCACATGTTCACCCGAGGTATGCTGAGGAGAACCCGCACCACCAGAAATGTCGAGCCCTTCAGCGGCTTCAAAAGAACCTTCAGCTATGTCTTGGGCAGTAATGGATTCGAGAATGCCCGAGGCATGACCCATTTTCCTCTTCTGAACCTTCTTTCTCACAGCTGGTTCAGATTCGGGGTCAGGGATAGAAGCAGATGCCCCATCAACAGCGTGCTTGAAGACGCCCTCGAAGTCGATCTCGACATCATCATCCGAAAAGCTCATATCTGCAAAAAAGACAGAATAAATTATAGTTAATATTAGAGGGCACAATATACACTAAGGAAACAGTAATAACCTTTCACGAAAGCATCGTGAGAAATCTCCCGATGAAGATGCCGAACAAAGGCAACATTCCAAATAGATGGAGGGTAATCTCGAATCCCGAGCGCAGCCAGATCACTCTTTATCAATCCAAGGTACGTGAACACACCTTGGGTAATTAGCCGCAATGAATTGGCACCGGGTATAGTTCACCGGGGTCTTGGCCAAACCAGTTAACCAATTACCGAAGCCTGGCGTTAAAACTATTGAAGTTCTCCTCAGAAATAGCATCCTCAAGGACGCATTTCAGAGTCTTAACATCCAGAAGATCCCTAACCTTCCAAGCTGTCTGAAGCTTCCAAGAAGGATTGGGCTGAAAGAAAAAGAATTCCCGGTGCCACCCCTTTCGACAGGCAGGGCACTGGCAAGTGAGGTTGTACTTTATTGTTGAAGACCCCCGAGCACCGAAGTAGTAAAAATAGTTTCAGGCTTTAACCATTACCTTATAGTATTGCAGAAAGGTAGGTACAATGGGAGAGATCCCGAAGGCTCCACAAAGGGTAAGATAGGCGTTTATGTGGCAATAGGTGTTCGGGCTAAACTGGTTAACCGCTACCCCATGGCACTGGGCCAATTGCTGAAGGAAGGGATGAGAAGGAAAGCGAAGCCCACACTCAAGTTGAGCCTTAAAAACAACCATCCACCAGACCCCAGGCTCATACACCTTGCATTTATTACTAGGAACCCTCATTCGGACAGAGAGGGATAAGAAATACATTTTATGCCATTCCATGACTAATTCTGGAGTATCCCTACTTTTAAAGTTCTCTACGTCTGACCAGTAACCTTCAGGCATGATGCATTTTACTTCTAGAAGGCACTTATACGAAGGATGAACAGTGGATGGGGGAAAGAAAGAAGCCATTTATTTACCTCATAGAGCGGGCCTGAAGAAGCTGATGGGTCAAGCAGAGTACAAAGGCACTGGTAGCACCACCGATCTGTCAACCACCGCTTTATTATCACGGTAGAATAGAACTTCCGCTGGTAGAAGATCGGAAGAGTCAGGAGCCTCAGCCAACAGCCGCATGAAATTCGGTAGACTGCTATCACCACCGCGTCACCGCCGTCGTTTGAAAAAACTTGCTGCCTCACGGAGAGTAGGGAGATCCGTTATTAGAAAGCAAAGAGAGCAAAAGGAAGAGTTAGACAAGCGAAAATGAGAAGTGAAGATTCAGCCCCAGTAGGAGAAGATTTATAGAGAGTCCGGGAATACGAAACGTCGCTACAAAGTCAATCTACACCGTCCATCACAAAACACCGAGATTCATACCATTAATAAACCGCCACGCCTGAAGGAAAGCATTCGAAATGACGGTTACAATCACGAAAGCCCCAAAATTTCAAATGGTCAGATGCACATGTATCCGGGAGTCAAAATGGGGCAATTCTAAGGCCCCAACATTTCAAATGGTCGGATGCACATGTATCCGGGATTCAAAAGGGGGCAATTCTAAGGCCCTAAATTTTCAAATGGCCAGATGCACATGCATCCGGGATTCAAAAGGGGGCAATTCGAAGGCCCCAACATTTCAAATGGTCGGATACACATGTATCCGGGATTCAAAAGTGGGCAATTCTAAGGCCCCAAAATTTCAAATGGCCAGATGCACATGCATCCAGGATTCAAAAGGGAGCAATTCTAAAGCCCCAACATTTCAAATGGCCGGATACACATGCATCCAAGAGTCAAAAGGGGGCAATTCTAAAGGCCCAATATTTCAAATGGCCGGATGCACATGCATCCGGGAGTCAAAAGGGGGCAATTCTAAGGCCCCAACATTTCAAATGGCCGGATGCACATGTATCCGGGATTCAAAAGGGGACAATTCTAAAGCCAGAACATTTCAAATGGTCGGATGCACATGCATCCGGGATTCGAAAGGGGGTAACTGTAAGGCCTTACAACCTGGAGTCCTTCTAGTCCGACAAGTCCTTCGTAGGGGGACATGATGGCCGATAGGTCCCAACCAAGTCACCAAGGCCCAAAATGGGCCTATAAACCCAAGAAACCCCATAAGAACGCTCAAGTCAAAAACCCAGGAAATGAGGCCCATTAAAAATGGCTGAGGACACCACACCCGAACGCATAGATCTGTAAACCGAGGTCATGCCCTCAGCACATTATACCCGATGGCATGCATTCAGGACATATTTGTCACCTGTCGTCTGACACCAAACCGCCTCTTTCCTATCAGAATATTACAGATATGTCACTCTATTAGACAAGACTATATAAGCCTACATCATCTCAATATTTAATGTAACTATTCACTCTGCCCAAGGTCTTGGAACATTCTCTCTACCAAATATACTGACTTAAGCTTCGAAGGATCCGTCGTCGGGCAAAACTTTGGCGTGGTTCTTAAGTTTTGTTTATTATGCAGATCGACCCAACCAGACATGGAGACGGAGCTGAACGTGATTAAGACTAGAAGGCAGAAACTTAATAGTGTGGTGGTCCCTAACGAAGTGTCGCCACCACCGCTGCGCGCCCGGCTAGTCGGCATTTGCCTTGCACCTTCACCCTTGCTCACCGAGTGGCTTTTTTCTCAAACGAAGCGTTGTATCTTTCCCTTCAGCACTCGGGTTTACAACCTCAGTGGATCTCCAAGCGGGACTCCGGCTATCATTGCCGGAGTAGGTTGTCTCTCAATGCCGAAGTGCTCGATTGGTCTTTTGGCGTTGTTGTGGTTCCTCGATCTCGAACTACAAGGTCAAATCTGGAGCATTGAATATATGTTGGCATGCGTGACTCTCTTGTCGGCGCCGTCGCTGGGCCTCATTGTACTCGCGCTGCCCTGTGAGCTTCTACCGCCTGTGGACTTCTGCTGCTGGAAGGGCGATGGTTTTGGCCCACCGATGGGCCGAGACTTCTCTCTCAATTCTGGCATCGATCTAGCACGACAAGTGGTTTGCCCCATCGTTCATCGTTGATTGCTTCCATTGACGGAGGCTTTGGTTTATGGGTTGGTTCGATTGATGTGGAGGGGTTGGTGGATGTGTACCGTATGGTGGGGTTGGGGATTACGGAATTGGTTGTGGAATGAGCTAACCGCAGTTTTGTGGGGCAGGAAGACTATTTGTCTCACCCTACGCCATGAGGTGTGGGTCCTATAATGAGTTGGGTAGTGGTTCAGCTCACTCCTCTCCACGTGTTATATCTTGGATCACTAGTATAGCTTTATTCTATTATTATTTGGATATTATTTGATTTTTTTGTCTGGTGATTTTTTGTTTGATCTGCTGGATAGTTTGACTTTTGAATATGTCTTGCTAACTTCTTTCAGCACGCTCATAGAAAGACGACATTAGGCTCATTGGGAGCCATACAAGTGTCTCTGCGCGAGATCGCGGATCAATACAAATCTGCTATGGCATTTTGTGCTATCTATTGACTTATTGACAACCGAGTTTGGAGGTTGATTTGGTAGTTGAAGATTTCGTTTATAGGTATGGAAAATGGATCTCAACCTATTTCTTTTTTATTATTAGCGTTTTTTTTATTTGTGTTTCAGATGGATACTTGACTTATCCTTAGTTGTTTCGCATTTATTTCTTGTTCAAATTATGACTTATATTATTTTCAATAAGAATAATATTGAACCGTTTTTTCTATAAAATAAAAATAAAAATTATTAACACAGAATCTGAACACAAATGGCAAACATAAGAAATTAAAACTAGTTTCATAAAAAAAGAAAAAGAAATTAAAACTAAAGTTTACCGATATTTCAATTGTTGGAGTAACTAATCGATCCACTAAGGTGCAAGGCCCAAATCCAGATTTGCTTGGAGGAAAAGTAGCAGTGTTCCAACATGTCAATCGGGAATGCCCCAACATGTCGTAAATTCGCACGTCAGTAACCCTCAAACTTCTGAGCTTGCATCAAGTTGGCCCAACTTGATTGTGCAATCACCTGATTTTCATAATTGATACCAGCCTTTTTTTTTTTGGGGGGGGGGGGAGGGGGGGGGG
>JBBYHH010716923.1:0-17476 GCA_038382905.1 Daphne laureola
CTTTACATAAAGATATAATAATCCTTTAACCATAACATGTTGACATGTGTCCTTCACTTACTTATTATTATACCATACTTACCTTACTTCATGATATATACTTAATATCATATCATCGCATATTTTCCCAAATTAATACTCCATTTTGGCACCACAACCATAACTAAATTAATGTTCATTTTTCTCTAATTTTCCAAAATGACCATTTTGCCCCCGAACTAAAATTTGATAAAATGGCCCGGAACTCACGTACTTATACCAAAATGTGAAGTCCCTTGCAAATGGACCTCTAACAACTTCCCGGGGCATGAAAACTAATAAAACTCGTGTCCTGCACATTTTATAATGAAGTCCCGGTGATTACAGAAGTTGACCTCCAGTCAACATTATCGAAAAGTCACCATCCATCGGCGGTGACTGTAACATTCTCCCCCCCTTAAGACTCTTGGTCCTCCAAGAGTACCTTCAAACATAGAAATTCATCGGGGTAACTTTCTCTCATATCACTGAACCTTAATCATCGAGGTCGACTCATTACTGAGTTTTCTGAGTATTCTTTGCCATCAAGGCAATCGATACTTCCTGAGAAGACAAGTTTGGCTCCTAACTAAACCTCATCAACATGGATGGTCTGAATCAGATATGGAATACTCTTCTTAAGTATACTAATGCAAAAGCTTTTATGCACTACTGACTTACTTGGAGGCAAAGGTAACGGATAGGCAACTTTGCCCATACGCCCTAAAATCTCATAAGGGTTAACATATCTCAGGGCTATCTTGCCCCGCCCGTCACATTTAGTGGTCCTTTTACTTGGTGCAAACTTAAGCCAAACTTTGTCTCCGAACTCAAATTCCAAATCTTAATACTGCTTATTCCCATATGGGGTGGTGTGTTCGATCGCGGTTTTCTATCGTGTCTTTATTTCTCTTTGTCATCTGAGTCTTACAGACGTTCTTTGAACTACAACAATCTTTGCTTGTACTCAAAGATGGACGCAATGTTCTATCATCATTTCTAATACTTCGCATATCCAGAAATCATACTTCACAACTTGGCACACCGCCAATGTTCCTAAACTGTCACCACCCCTTCCATGCACGACCTGGTGGAAGCGGATGCGGGCCGGAGGGCGGTGGTGATGGTCACTTAACCTGTAAAATAGGCAGCAATACAGTGGGTTAAATCCATAACCCGGTCCCTAGATCACATTTCCTTAACATTATCACAATACTAACACACAGCATTACAACTATGTAAAATTCCTGCACTTAAGTAACAGACAGATTCCTGCAATACCAAAATTCATAGACAATAAAACTGAGCTCTGCTCAGACCAGATACACCAGAAAGGAGGCTACCTTTAAAACACTAGGCAAGTACTCCCAGATAAATGAAACATGCACATGAATCAACAATCTTTCATCATATAATCCTGGACAATAATAATACATTTATTCATACATAATAACCATAATCTGACATTATGTCACATAATCAATCATACAAAATCCCATAACATGAATACATCCCAACAACTACAAATGCATGTACACATACAGAGCCAGACACTTTTGACCACTTCCAGGTTATTACTACTACTGCTGCTGACACATACATAAAGGAAATAACCGTTAGACGTCTCATTAGTGCTCATCAAGAAAATCCATACAATTATTACTCATAACCAATATCCGTCCCGTTTTCACATATCAAGATCAATTCACCTTCTATTTCTCAAAATTTTCTTTTCATAACATTACCATTACCATAATCATTTCTCAATCGGGTACACCCCCATCCCATTAACATAAATTAGAATCACAGAAGGAGCTAAATGTACCTCAAGCACAAACATTACAGTGAGACCAGGCAGAACTACCCTGCTGTCTAGCATCAGAAGCTCCTGAAAAGATATAATAATAAGGGGGGTGAGTTCCCGAGAGAACTTAGTAAGGACTAAGGTAGGAAAAGAGGTCTAACGAACAGTACCTGCAAAGACAATGTTAGCATGCACAATATGCACTATACTATGCAACATATATATAAATCATGGATGTATGAAATGCAATGCACACAATCCCTTTCCATTATGATGGCCTCCGATGGTAGTCTTTCAACCGATCAGAGTTCAGAACGGACGGAATCAGAACCGGACACAATGTGACGCATAGTACTAGCACGGGGCGTACGTCCCCATAACCGTCGTCGAAACACACAGAATCAGGATCCATCAGGTTCACCGAGACAATCACGCTGGTCGTGACCCCGGAACCAGGAAAATCCATATCGATCACTAAGTGATCGTAGAACATCAACGGGAGAGCTGCATGTCCCGCACATGGAAATATCTGCACACCTCTAATCCTACCATGTAGTTAGTCTCGGGGGTCACCGGGCCCCACCCTTGACCCGAGGCTAACTTCAACCAACCCAAATTGCATCAAACGTCCCAATAATGCACATTCAAGAAGGTTGAGCCCTTACCTGACAATCCGTGATAATTACCGTGCTTTCCCGAGGTAACCCGATCGACTCAAAAATCTGGCAGCATTCTGACTGTATTTCCGTAGCCCAGACAAAAAACATAACTGAACAACCACAAAACAACAGAAACAGAATCCAGAAATCATCAGTTATTATAAATTACATAAAGAAGCTTAATTAAAGCTTCAGTGGGATCGGCCATATCAACAGAACTGATCAAGCATACATATCGATACCAAACATACTTATAACATTTCAGAAACACAATTCCTATTCCATTGACCAACATTCATTACAGTAAGTGTCTCCTGACATAACGCTGAAAATTCGGTCAACACAATCCAGGAGGGCTAACCCCCGCGGAACATTTCCAGACATTAATATAACATCATAGTAGCTTAATTTCATCTCAGATTCCATCAACCATTATCTCTTTCTTATATTCTGAATTTCATCCATAAAAGGACAACGGCCAAACGGCCGTTTCTTCAGCAATTAACCAGCAATCCAGAGTCATTGAACATTCTAAATTCATCCTATACCATCATAATACCATTAACAATAAAAATACATAGTTTCATTTTGTTCCGAAATACGTCCGAAACAGAACATAGTTAACCGTGAAGAATCACGGAAAACTTCTGTTACAAAAGTTATTCA
This sequence comes from Daphne laureola, assembly GCA_038382905.1. Lineage (NCBI taxonomy): Eukaryota > Viridiplantae > Streptophyta > Magnoliopsida > Malvales > Thymelaeaceae > Daphne > Daphne laureola. The sequence continues at coordinate 3,148 of JBBYHH010716923.1, forward strand.
AAATCATCCAAATAACAATTTATATAACCATTCCATCACATTTTCCAACAATCTAGAAATTACCAAATTGACCCTAATGTCAGAACGCAAATCAGACAGGCATAGAAGGGCAAAACGATAACAGCTCAAGTATGAAAAGTGTAGCTAAGCTTCCATACTACACTTTAGTAATTGTCTTTCAACCTATCTCAAACACACCATAACCTAGGTCTGATTTCAGACGGACTTACGGAAAAATCCGGAAGAGTTTTGCCAGAAATTTCAACAGTACTTCGGAATACACACAGATTCAAACTTACCTTCGGTAAAAACTTGAACAAATTAGAAGAATTCATCATACTTCAAATTTGAACCTAGAGAGAGAGAGAGGGAGAAATAGAGATTTTCAACAACCATACTTAGTTCCATAAGAATCTATACAGAAAACTGAGCTTACCTCTTAATTTTTACGCCGAAATTCAGAGAAACGCGGGAGGGAGGCTTGAGAGCTCAACAATGGTGATGAAGCTGATGAAGAAGATGATGAAGATGGAGAAAGAAGAAGAAGATGGAGGATGAAGAGAGGAAAAGAAAAAGGTAAGTTTACTTTATATATTTTCTTTTCTTTTCTTTTCCTTTCCTTTCTTTATTTTCCTTTTCTTTATCTTCTCTTTTCTTTATTCTTTCTTTTCCATAAAAATATTTTCCTTTTTTACTGCAATTAGCCGACTTTGACTCCCTCTTTGTCCATATTCATTTTTCTCCCACTTTCCAAAAATGACTATTTTACCCCCCGAAGTGAATTTTTACAAAATGGCCCGGAATTCATATTTTAACCTTCTAATGCGGAATATCACTAAAATAAACCTACTCGGAGTCCCGAACTACTAAAAAATGTGTTCTAAATATTTACTAAATAGTTCCGGCGGTGGCAGAATTTTGTCCTTTTTGGCAGAATGACCGGGGATTCATGTACTAGATCCAAAACGTGAAATCCCATGAACACGAATCTCAAATGAAGTCCTGGGACGTGATACCTAACAGAAAACATACCCCGCACGCTCAAAACAGAGTCCCAGTACTAACAGAATCCGGTCTCTGAATAAAATATTTAGAAAAATTACCGTCGTCCTAGGGTGGACTGTAATAGAAAATGATAACCTTCAAACCAAAGAACATGATTTCTACATCAAGAGCCCTAAATCTGCTCCATATGGATCTCTTTGGACCCATTGATCCCACAAGCATGGGTGGAAAGAAATAATGTCTGGTGATAGTTGATAATTACACCAGATATAAATGGGTATTCTTCTTAGCCAAGAAAAGTGAGACCTATAAAGAATTCAGTTCCTTCTGCGAAAAGGTTCAGAATGAGAAAAGTAAAACATTGTTGCTATTAGAAGTGACAATCGATGTGATTTTGAAAATACTGAAATGAATGCTCTGTGTGACTCTCTTCGTATTACTCACAACTTTTCTGTTGCAAGAATACCTCAACAAAATGGGTTGTTGAAAGGAAAAAGAGGACTATTGTGGAGATGGTAAGGAAAATGATGATTACAGGCTTTCAAAGTACTTTTGGACAGAAGCAGCAAACACAGCTTGTTACATACTCAATAGAGTCACCATCAGACCTCAACCGGACAAAACACCTTATGAGCTGTGAAAATGCAAGAAACCAGACATATCCTACTTCCACACATTCGGTTGTAAGTGATTTGTGCACAACAATGATAAGAGTAATCTTTGAAAGTTTGATGCCAAGAATGTTGAAGTTATATTTCTTTGTTATTTAACTAATAATAAATCTTATAGGGTTTACAACAAGATCTTCTTAAAAGTTGAGGAATCTATGCATATCATGTTCAAAGAAATTAACCCTCATTTAGAAGAGGAGGATATCTTCTTAGATGATGCAGAAACATCAAGCAAAGAATAAATCATAGCAGAACAACGCATTGATACCAAGTCTGATCAATGCGTTGATGAGAAAAGAGAAGAAGTTCATGAGGAACAAACCTCTCCTAAATCAACTCAGAGTGAGAACAAGCAACAAGAAGAAATAGAGGAATGAGAGCCTATGTCAGCATGGAAGTTCAAACAGAGATCAAGTCATCCCAGAGAAAACATAATAGGTGATGTTACAAAGGGAGTATTAACTAGATCTTCTTTGAGAAATCTATGATGTTTTCAAGCTTTCCTATCCTAAATAGAGCCTAAAGTTATTGATGATGCTCTAGATGATGAGAATTGGATAATGTCTATGAAAGATGAGCTAAACCAGTTCAAGAGGAATGATGTCTGAGAGTTGGTACCAAAACCTAAAGATCATTCCATCATTGGCACAAAATGGGTATTCAGAAATTAAATTAATGAGAATGGTGTAGTGACTATAAACAAAGCAGGGATGGTTGCCAAGCGATACTCTCAAGAAGAGGGTATTGACTTCGATGAGACATTTACACCAGTATCCCGGATGGAAGCCATCAGGATGCTTTGTGGATTTGCCTTTTTTCCAAACATCAAGCTTTTCAAATAGATGCGAAAAGTGCTTTTCTAAATAGTTTTATAAAGGAAGAAGTCTTTGTAGATCAACCATTTGGATTTGAAGATTCTCATCATCCTGATCATGTTTATAAACTAATGAAAGCCTTGTATAGTCTAAAGCAAGCTCCTAAAGCTTGGTATGAGAGACTAAGCAGCTTCCTAGTTGACATCGGTTCAATAGAGAAAAAGTAGACACTACTTTATTTATAAATTCTACTAACTTTGATCTATTACTAGCTCAAATTTATGTAGATGACATTATTTTTTGTTTCACTAATGATCTTCTCTGAAAAGAATTTTCTAAGCAGATGGAGGGAGAGTGAGATGAGTATGATGAGAGAACTCAATTACTTTCTCGGTCTGCAAATCAATCAAAGATATGACAGAATATTCATCAATCAAGGTAAGTATACAAGAGAGTTACTCAAGAAATTTGGCTACGCAAATTCCAAACCGTCCTACTCCAATGAACAGTACAACTAAAGTAGATGAGGATGCTTTTGGTCAACGCGTTGATCAAAAGCTTTATAGAAGAATGATTGGATCATTGCTCTACCTCACATGAAGCAGACTAGATATACTATTCAGTGTCTGCATATGTACCCAATTTCAAGCCAATCCTAAGGAGTCTCACTTGAAATGTGTCAAAAGGATCTTTAGATATTTTGTGGACACACCTAAACTTGGATTATGGTATCCCAATGAGACATCATTTGATCTGCATGGATACAAGGATTCATATTTTGCTGGAAACAAAATTGACAGGAAATAAACAAGTGGAACCTGCCAATTCTTAGGGAATTGCCTCATATCTTGGTTTTCTAGAAAGTAGAACTCAGTAGCACTCTCCATAACTAAAGTAGAGTACATAGCTTCCGGAAGCTGTGTATCTCAGATTTTATGGATGACTCAACAACTGAATGACTATGGACACAATTTCAGGAATGTGCCCATCATATGTGATAACACACCAGTACCATTTACCTTGCAAAGAACCATGTGCATCACTCAAGAGCAAACCATATAGAAATGAGGTATCACTTCATTAGGGAGCATGTGACAAATGAGGATGTGTCATTGGAATTCATAGATACAACCACTCAACTGGCAGATATCTTCACCAAACTACTAAATGAAGAAAGATTTAGTTTTATCAGAAGAGTTCTGGGTCTTAGTAATCCAAGGTGAAAGGTACACATCCCTAACTTCTCTCGAGTGAAAGACAAAAGATTATGAAAATCAATTTCATAATCACATAGTATGACCAACTCTGTAGTAGAATTATTTTCAAAACCTTTTTAAATTGTTTTAAAAAATTTATAAGGTGCATCAACACATTGATGACACTTAAGGGTTTAAAACTTCTTTGAAAAGATGTTTGCTTTTGAAATGGGCATTTCATGTTTTAAGTCCAAATTTGTATCCCTGTATTTAAAACATCTCTCTATTTTAAAACAAAAACTTAGACTAAGCACAAAAATTATGATTAAATTCAAAAAATTCTATATGTTGATCAATATGTTGATACTCACTCTATCAACACATTGATGACAAGTATCTGCAGAATTTATGTTGACTCATGCATTGACTTTGCTGCTATACTGTTTTGATAGAAAGTTGGGTTTCCCAACCCATTCTCTTATACATTCAAGCATGTCAGTGTATGCATGGCTTGTCAAACCCTTTCATATCATTCATTAAATTATTTGATCACTTCAATTGTATCTCAATTCGAAGAACACTCATTCATATGAACATCAGATTGTCTATTCATATCCTTGATCTGTATGTGTTAAATATCACAAGGTTGCTTATCAACACGTTGATGAGTGGAATATCAACGCATTGATGAGAACTTGGTAATACATTTATTCCCACTTACATGTCTTACATATATACTCCTCTTTGTAGCTAGCTTTATTATGATAACAAAAAATAGGAGAAAAATATTCAAGAAGTAAGGGGGAGCTTGATCTTTTGATAAAATTCAACTAATATCACAATGTTGTTTTAAGAAACTATTTTCCTAACGGGGAGAAGATGTTCAAACGGGAGAATATTTTCTTGTTTGCGAAGATTTTTTCAAAGTTCTTCCTAAGACGGAGCATATACTCTATTACAAGAACGTTATCAAATATCATTTCAAAAGAGTTATCAAAACTTCTTGAAGTGTTTTGTCATCATAAAAAAAGGGACATTGTTGACTTTTTTGCCTCCGACCACTTGTTTTGATGATTCTAAAACCTTAAGGACTTGTTTGCAAAGTTTTGATAAATTCAGTGTCTTGACCAAGATTATTAATTTTTTTTGTGGAAAATAAAAAATGTTGGGATTAAATTGCAAAAAATTCAAAAGTACAAGAAAATATGTGTTATTTGGATTATATTGATTATTTCGGTATATGCACATTTTAATCCAAATTCATTATTAATGTGGACTTTTTCCTTAGCCACATTCATAGGAAAATGAAGGATGTGTGTTCAAGATGAAGAATATGGAAACTATCATATGAATTCCATATCAGATCATGACGAAATCAGAAGATAAAGATGCAATCAACTGAGAAAATGAAAGAAATCTCGAAAGCGTGTGATGCAGTGTGCATCAATGCGTTGATGGCCAGATAGTCAAGATATAAACTTCAAGTTTTAAACGTCATGGACCAATCAAAGACAAAGCCATCAACTCCACTACTGGTCTATAGTTATGAGAGAAGCTATACAGGGTTAAAGCTCTCAGAATGGATAAATATTGAAGAAGAAAATCCATCAAGTTGTTGAAGCTAGCCTTCATCAATGTGTTGATGAAAGATGACAGAAAATTGCAAAGATCTGCAACAGCTACAAATCAATTAGCCAACGTTCAAAAAGCACAAAAAGGAAAGAATTCATACGCAATGGTTATGTGAAGATCTCAGGACCCTCCTACCCATTTTCAAGCACTCTAGAGCCTATTAAAGAAGAAGAAGAAGGAAGAAGAGAAGAGAAAATGATAATACTTGACATTCTATGAATACTGTACATTATCTTCATCTTCTACTCACTCACAAAGATCAAAACACTCTCGAGCCTACATTCACAAAGCTTCAAGCATCCAGAAGATCATCATCAACAACTTTGCCTACTATAGAGTGTCATCTTACAGAGAAGCCTTCTGATTCTACATCTATTCTTGTAAAATCCTTACTCTTCTGCGCTTACATAGATCAACTTCACTAGTTGGTGTTGTTAGACCATTTCTACATCACTGATCAAGTGAAACTTCCCAAGAAAGAGGAAGGTTGATAGTGTGTTTTATCAACATATTGAACATAGACTACTGTCATCACTCTAAGTCTTGTTAGTCAAGCAATTTGGTGAAAGTTCTGTGGGTCAAGTGGCCATTGAGAAAGTCCTGTTAGTCAAGAATTTGTAAAGTCATGTTAGTCAGACAAGTGAAAGTCTTCTATGTCAGGCAAGTGAAGTCTTGTGTGTTAGGAAAACTCTGTATAAGCCTTATGTGTCAAGCCTCAGTTATAGTGAAGAAGCTCTTGAGTGTGTCTTGAGAATAGGACGTAGGTCAAGTTGGACCGAACCTCTATAAATCCATGTGTCCTTTATTATGTTTACAGTTCTTATTAGTGCTGACCATCAACGCATTCATACCTTGCTGTTGCAAGTGTTTTCAACTCTGTGTTATCAATGTGTTGATTTGAGGGTTTCAAGGGTTTTTTGTTTCAAAGCTAAAAGAGTTGCGAATATGTTTTAAAGCCAATTCACTCTTATTGGCCATATATGGGTCCTCATCCGTGTTTCAAAAGCTTTTAATACTATCACAGGGGCACGAAACACTGAGAATAAAAAATAGAGGCATAGCAGAAACAAGAGATTTCAGAAGAATTAACCGACCTCCAGCAGATAGGTTCTTCGAATTCCAAGTTGACAGTTCATTACATACCTTTTCTTCCACCTTTTCCCATGATTTAGAATGCGACATAATAGCTCTAGCAAGAAGGTCAAGGAAGCAGAACGGAAGTTGTCCAACAGAACATCCCAAGTGATTTGCCATAATTTGGACCTCATCCAAGTTTGAACCCACAGGATAAAGAACGCTCTTATCCAGATTGATTTCCAGCCTATAAATATTACTGAAGCAGTTCAAAATTTGGGAAGACTGGAGATGTTTTTGCACTGCCATGGTCCAAAAAATATCACATCATCTGCGTATTAGAGGTGTGTGATTCCAGCAGCAGGGCGACCAACCTATAAGGCCGCATATAATCCTTTATCATTCGCCTCTTCCATAAAAAAATTTAGACCCTCTACTTCGATGAGAAAGAAAAAAGGAGATAGGGGTCCCCTGACAGAGAACGAGCCTCATAGAAAATTCCTTCGATAGAGACTCGTTAACCAGAACTGAAATTGAAGCTGAATGTAGGCAAACTTTGACGCATCTTATCCATTTCTCACCGAGCTTCATCTAGTTTATAAGTGAAAACAAATAATCCTAACTCACTGTGTCGAAGGTCTTTTTGAAATCTAGTTTGAAAATCATCATCTTTAACTTCGCTGCCTTTGCAAATCTGATTGCCTCATTCATAATGAGGACCCCGTCTAGAATTTGATGACCTTAAATCAAACTAGATTGGACATTACTGATAATGGATGGAATAAATTTCTTCAAACGATCTACAAGTAGCTTAGCAATTACTATTGACACCCAAGAAGGCTGATCGGTTTGAAATCTTTTAGGCATGTAGGATTCTTTAGTTTTGGTATCAGAGCTAAGAATGAGAAATTGCAGCCCCTACTCAAATGACAAGAAGCTTTAAAAGATGTGACAACATTTATACAGCTCGCCCCAACAGTATCCCAATTTGCCTTAATGACTGAAAAAGTGAGACCTTCAAGTCCCAGTAACTTATCTCCACCACACTTCCAGACAGTGCTCTTGATTTCATCGATAATGAAAGGAGCAGAAAGAGACTCCTTATCAGCCGGAGAAAGAGAATTGAATTTTTCGTTGTAGATACTAGGCCTGCTTTATGAAGATTCCTTGAACAATTTTTTAAAGAAGTTAGCTTCCTCATCTTTTATTTTCACCCAATCGTCAGACCAAATCGCACTAATCACCAAACCTCAGATAAGATTTTATATATATCTCTTTTTTACTATAGCATGAAAAAACCCGAGCGTTTTCATCGCCCTCCACTGCCCATTTCAGCTTTGCACGTTGCTTCCACAAACTAGAGTTGATATTTTCAAGATGGATTAATTTGTCACAAGAGTCCATTCTTTTCTTGATTTCATACTCTAAAAAAAATATGGCCTCCGCTTCTTTGTCCCAATAATATTTGTCTTGACGAACCTGAATTAATTTTTCTTCAAATCTGCCTTATTTCTTAATTTTCCAGGATTTTAATGCAGCTTTCGAGGCTTGAAATATCTTCTTTAGAAAAACATCTGCTCGAACTTGCACTTGGGTGTTGAACCATGCTTTCGAGAACACCTCCTTGAAATTCGGCTGATTAATCCAGGCACTAAAACATCTGAAAGGCTTTAGGCCATAATTTACATCTGTATCAAGTAACATGATTGGTGAGTGGTCGGAGATGTCTCTGGCGAAGGACTTGAAAAAAATGTTTGGCTAGAGATCCAAGCAAGAATTATTATACAAAATCCAGTCTAATTTACTTAATTTATTCCTTGATTTTTTTATCAAGTAAACTTCTTGTCAGTGCAAAGGACCTCTTGCAGTTCACTTGAATTAATGAAGAGATTGAATTCTTGAGCTTCTCTCGGATTAAAAATTGTACCCCTCCTTTCTTTATGCCTCCTTACTGCGTTAAAATCACCCAGACAATAGATAGGGTCATCAAAAGAATTGATCATATTGGTTGGATTGGGCCAAAGCTGATGTTTTTCATGGTCTGAATGGGGACCATACACATTAATAATCAAGATTCCCTTTTCTTTATCTGAAAATACCCCTTGAAGCTAGGAATCCATCCCTCACTATCGAACTATGAAGAACAAAATTGTTTGTAGACCACAAAAGTATTGGTTTGTGACTCAAATTATCAAAGAATTAAAAGATTGAAAGACTGAAATATTAATTATGCCAATTAAAAAAGATGGGCTAGATTACAAGTAGAAGACCGAATTTGTTTGGGTTAAAAAATAGAATGGGCTTACTTAGCAACCAAGAAAAGGGATGTGATCAGTTGGTTAGATTTAGAGTTAGAATTGATTTTGGTTTCCTTGGTATAATAGGATTAGGGTTTGTTTGTCTTATATATAGACATGTTTTATGTTAGTTTATGTGTGTGTGAGATAGAGCAGCCGTGTGTGCTTGCTTGGTGAAGTGATAGAGAGATGAGCCACACATGTGTCTGTGTGCTAAGTTTTAGTTTTGGTGGAGTGTTTGTGTTGGTGAGAATAGTCGTTGGTTGCTATTTTGAGAGTTGGGAGAATTGGTGCATGTAATTGTTGAGTTGATATTGATAGTGGAAAAGGTCGTAGAATCGTCATGGTGAAAAATATTGTGTTGTTGTTTTTACCCGCACTCCCAAACCCCAACAAAAAGACATAAACTTTCTGCCCATCCCACTCAATGTTTTACGATAAAACTAAAGTCATCTGAATCCCAGATGGATCTCGCTTGAACCAAGCTCAAAGATTCCATTTTTAGTTTCTTGAATCGCCATAATGTCAAATTTTTCTCTATTCACCAAATTTCTGACCCAGCTACTCTTCCAAGCCTTTCCCAACCCTCTAGCATTTATTGTGATAATCTTTATCTAAATTGACTAACATCTACCAATGAAAAGAGTCTGAAAGGAGACCTCAACTTACTTGATTAGGAGCTCCAATCTTAACAGCCGATCTGACTTCTTGATTCTCATAACGGATACCCAGTTTTTCCTCAAAGATGGTAATGCGTGTAGATTCGAGGATCACAGAATTACAATCGTGGATCATTAAACTTTTACAATGTATCATTAGTTTTTTGTTATGCTCATGTGTAGAATAGTTGTAAAATCTATAATTAAAATGGCATAAAATAATTAGTTTTTTAATGCTTAGTATATACTTTGATATACTGGGATCATGAAATTAAAACAAAGAATCAATAAATATATGTAATGAATCATAAATTTGATAGGCTGATTAAAATATTTTTTATCTATCTTGAAATTTTTCTTTTCCTCTCCTCTCCCACTTTCATCTCTCTCAACCGTCAATCTTGTATCCACGCTTTGAATGAATCTCCCATTTTACTTGTCAAAACAAAAGCCAACGCGCAACAAAAAAAATATAAATAAAAATCTTCAGCTTCTTTACTTGTCATGCCCGAGCAACACCTCTTTGAATGAGATCTCCATTCATCTCATCCCTTCACTCCTCGTTGGAGTCAGATCCAGCAAGCAAGCTCTGCAACTGACATATCCTCTTCTCATATCTGCAAGCGGGGCGTGGCGGATGGAGTAACTGACGACGAGGTGAGGCAGCGTGACACAGGAAAGAGGAGCCAGATCACGACAGTGCGCCCTGAAACCTCGTCGAAATCGGATCTGGCAAGGAAGCTTAACTGGTGACGCCACGTTGTCGGAAGAGAGGTAAGGCCGCCATCGCGGCTTATCGACTGATGGGATTGGGATTGCGTGAAGGCGTTCGGTTGGGAGGGAGGAGCAGTGGGTTGGAGTTGGGACAGCACATACTAGTGGTAAGGGAGAAGGAGAGTGGACTTGAGCCGGAAGTAGAGGAGCATGTCGAGATGAAGATGGAGGGATGATTAGAGTGTTAATGACATGAGTTGTAAATAGAAGATCTTCTTAAATACTTAGGATGTGCTAAAGCGCACTATAAAGTAACTCATTTAGTTTTTGTTTTAGGATCAGATCATTGACATATGAATTTATACGAGAGCTCCGTAAATGGAAGATTTTGAGATAGTAGTTCGATAATGTAACAAAATCTTGGGGACTTTACACGATTTTCCTATTTGATTCATTTTTTAAACCAAATCCAATAAAATAAGACTATTTATCTTTTCCCATCCAAAAAGTAAAACAAAAAGCCTTGAAAATGTACGTTTTATAGTAATTCTTTTTATTAAATTGTCAATGTACCTAAATTCAGTAAGCATCGAAAATAATTCTTCACACATGTGATTAAGGTACAGGTTACTTCATTAGTTAGATTTATAACGTGGCTTTTATACCAAACAACGTGACATAAAAATAACATTATTAAAAATCATTTACTATAATTTTATTTGCTTGTTTTTCTTACACGAGAATGCTTGTTTTCTTCTTTCTCTTCCATTATTCATTGTATATAGGATCACAACAGCATGTTATATCATCCTCGCAACAATCTTCTTCACTGATAATTTGAAAAAAAAACGTCTGCAAGCTGCACGACATCGTACTACGTCACAAGTCCCAGAAGTGTATCTGATAAGGCCCGTGCAATCGATGATCATACCATCTGAATGCAAAACAAGGGTAATTAGTGCATTAATTAAGAAAACAGTAAATGTCTTGTTTGATTGGTGCGAACGCAAATGTATCAAAATCCAGTGTGAATTTTGTGAGACAAGCTGCAACAGCAACAATGCAGGAATAACTTGGAGCACAAGTCAAGACTGTGGCCTGGCATTAAGTCTTCTGTTGTTGTTAGAATTAGGTTTCATTATTAGATTAGGAGTAGAATTTATAAAGTATTTTGTTTCAGTTCAAGTAGGATTACTAGTTCTATTATATTAAGGATTATGATTAAGATATAAATAAAGAAAAAAACCGGTGCTAAAGTCAGTTGATTGGCACCCCAAAACATATTGTCTTCTTTGTGTTCTATATTCTGGTATCAGAGCTAGAGTAGTCACAAAGATGTCAGATACAGGAAGTTTTGCGCAATTGGTCATCCCCAAGTTTGATGGGGATTATGAACACTAGAATATGCTCATGGAGAACCTCCTAAGATCCAAGGAGTTCTGGAGTGTGGTGGAAATAGGGTTTGAGAATCCTCCAGATACAACAGATCTTACAACAGTACAGAAGAAAAGCTTAGATGAAGCCAGACTAACAGATCTGAAGGCAAAGAACTACCTCTTTCAATCCATAGATAAGAACATCTTAAAACAATAGCTCAAAAGGACACATCTAAACAGTTGTGGGATTCTATGAAAACAAGATGTCAAGGGAGGGCTAGAGTTAAGAGAATTCAACTCAATACACTCAAAAGAGAATTTGAGGTCCTCGAGATGAAGATGGGAGAAACAGTCACAAGCTACATGGAAAGGGTGATGCTGGTGGCAAACAACATGAGAAATCTTGGAGAGGCGTTATCCGATGTAACCATAGTAAAGAAGGTCTTGAGAACACTCACAGAGAAGTTCATAAGTATTGCTAGTACAATAGAAGAATCCAAAGATATTGACAAACTGTCAATAAAAGAATTGCAGAGTTCACTTCTTGCTCATGAACAAAAATTAAAGAAATATGAAGGGAATGATCAAGCCTTGAACACCTCTGGTGACTTCAGAGGCAAAGGCAGAGGCAACTTCAGAGGGAATTTCAGAGGCAATTTTAGAGGAAGATGCAGGTATGGCAAATCACAATTCTTTGATAAGTCTCGAATAGAATGTTATAATTGCCATAAGTTAGGACATTTTTATTATGAATGCCCTGACAAAAAGGAGGCAAACATGGCCACTGAGGAAGAACAAGAGAAAGAGATGATTCTAATGGCCTATGATGAAATTCAAAAGGAAGGCATAACAAAAGACTGGTTTCTGGATTCTGCAGCTTCAAATCACATGTGTGGCAACAAGGAGATGTTTGAGTCACTTAATGAGAACTTTCAACACAATGTTAGATTGGGCAATGACAGTAAGCTGATTGTGCTAGGAAAATGCACAGTGAAAATAATAATGAAAGGAACTAAATACATCTTAACTGATGTATATTTTATTCCAGAACTTAGAAATAATCTCCTAAGACTGCAAGAAAAGGGATTATCAATGCTGATCCAGTAAGGAACTTGCAAGGTTTATCATCCAGAGAAAGGATTAATCATGAAAGTTAGAATGAGTAGCAACAGGATGTTTGTTGTACAATTAGAAACATCTAGATGCCTACAAGTCAGGTCACAAGTCTCACCTTTCATCTGGCACAGAAGATATGGGCACCTTAGCTTCACACGATTGAAAACACTTCAGAAAGGAGGAATGGTGCATGGACTTCCCATGATACGTGATGAAAATGAAGTATGTACCAGTTGCATAGAAGGCAAACAACATAGGGATATTATGCCCAAGAAGAGGACCTGGAGGGCTAGTAAAAGGCTTGAACTCTTGCACACAGACATTTGCAGGCCAATTTCTCCAAAATCAATCAATGGAAAAAGGTACACTCTCCTTTATTGATGATTTTAGTAGAAAAGGATGGATGTTCTTATTGAATGAAAAATCAGAAGCTTTAGAGCACTTTAAAAGGCTCAAAGTCAAAGTTAAAAATGAAACATACTTGTCTATTAAGTGTCTAAGGTCTGATAGAGGAGGAGAGTTTACCTCAAAGGAATTTGATATCTATTGCAAGGAGAATGACATCAAAAGAGAACTCACCACTCCATATACTCCACATCATAATAGAGTGGCAGGAAGGAAAAACCGAACTATTATGAATATAGTGAGGTCCATGCTTGCAGACAAAGAATTGCCTAAGGACTTATGGGCAGAAGCAGCAAATCTGGCCTTCTACATTCTAAATAGGTGTCCTACTTCTGCCATCAAAGACAAACTGCACAAGAGGCTTGGAGTGGCCTTAAACCTACAGTAGAACACTTCATAATCTTTGGATCCCTGGCTCATGTTCACATTCCTGATGTAAGAAGAGAAAAATTAGACAAGAAAAGTAGCACATGTATTTTTGTTGGCATGAGTGAAGAATCCAAGGGTTACAGGTTATATTGTCACCACCACCCCCGCCGTCATCCCGCCCAGTAGAGGTGCGGGCGCCGAGCGGAGGGGGGAGGCTGAGACGGTGTTACGAATACAGCTTTACCTAGCCTAACGCAGGCCACCTCGGTGTAGCGGATCCATTTTGAAACTAAACCTGGCACATTAAAAATTTTCCTTAATAATTAACGCGCAACCTTAGGACATTCCAAATATGCCCGTAAACCCCACATTTCAAAAACGTCCGCATACATAACAAACATCGCACAAGCATGCAGTATATATATAGTTGAGCTCCGCTGTACTGGGCAAGTACTCCCCGAGTAATTTAAATACATCTAACAATATCCGAAAGCAACAGAATTATACAAAACTCATGATGCTTTCTAACTACATGTGCATATGGAATCTACAACTACAGAGCCCATATCTACCATAATGAAATACTTAGTAATCTAGAAGGATCGAGTCAACATGACTCATGTGATCACTACCAGGCACTGCTCCTGCTGAACACAAACAGAGAAGAAATCACCGTTAGTCATATCATACGTGTCAACTCATAAACTCAGATATCTAATGTCTGCCTCAATCGAGACTACCCCTCTTATCTAAAACATAAGTAGAAACTGCTATAATGAGCCACATGTATCTCTAAGATACAAAATCACCGACCCCTACACGGAGCTACTCTGCGGGTCATTGGTTAACAGCTCCTGAAAAATGATAAGAGTAAGGGTGTGAGTCCTCGAGAGGTACTCAGTAAGGGTTTAGGTAAGGGTAAGGGTTTTTATTTGAAAACACCTGCATAAAAGGGTTAGCGTGCCATGATCTAACAATATATACAATCCTAGATATAACA
>JBBYHH010717034.1:0-17471 GCA_038382905.1 Daphne laureola
TTACAAAGTGATAACAAGAGGATAAGATCAAACAAATTCATAGAAACCCATGAGTGCAAGCTGGAAGGTGAATAACAGCAGATTAGCGCTTCCTAGGGCCTCCTTATGCCTTGAACTGACCCATCAGCCTCCAAACTAGTGCATGACCGCACCAGGTAGCGCCCGTAACTGGCGCCTGGTGATACATATTGGTGTCTCCTTGCGCTAGAGACTAGAGCCTACTAGTTGCGCCTTGGATTGTTAAGGGCGCTAGTTGCAGGTGGAAAACTAGTGCCTCTAACCTCCGCCTACTCCCAAAAAATGCACCATTTTGCTCTTTAGCCTCCATCTTTCTCCTTGGTGCACTTAGGTCCTTCCAGCAACCTTTAATGCTTGACTCCGTCATTTTCTTCATCAATTTGTGCATATTGAGCTCATTTTCACCTCCAAATGGTCGCACCTACAATTCTTCAGAATTTATGAGTAAAGTGCATTTTTTACAGTAAAAATAGGTAAAATTGATGAAATTAATGCCTTAAACATAGCGAAAAACTGTGCGTGTTTGTACACTGATCAATGACTAATTTAACCTAAAGATATGGAATAGAATGTCTTGAAGATGGTATAATCAAGTGTGAACAAATAGCAAATTTGATGAGATAAAAATATCAGTAGCTTGAGTGTCAAGTCATGAAAGGGTAAAAATGTAAAAATGCTAAAAATAAGGGCAAATCAGGTTTTAAAGGCTCTCCTAGGGCAGCATTACCCTATTAGGGGGCTCACCATGTTTACCATGCAAAAATTAGATGTAAACTACATTAATCGGATTGTTTTCCTCTTGGAACACCGTCCTACCTCTCAACTAGAGTTTCTATTGGGCACTCTCATGCTCCAACAGTGAACTCCTTAAGGATTACAGTACAAGTCTTGACTACTAATAGATTTCTCAAGGTTCTCTCGAACTCTTAACTCATTTACCAATCAATTTCCCTAGGTCTACTTCAAGAGAAGCTCTCTCGAGCATTCAATCAAAGCCTAAATGATATGTCAATGTAGTGCTAGCATTCTACATACATATTATGATGAGATAAGTACAGGAAATCAATATCTAATCACACAAAAATTGCTAAACATGAACTACCTCCAAGACAAGCGAAACCCTAGGAGATCATACAAATCTACTCACTAGTAGACATGCTAATCATGGAAATCAGCATGATCATATAGCAAAACATGATAAGAAAAGAAGAGTAAGGGATAAGATTCAACTTTAGAAGATGGATCATGAAGAAATCAATAATCCCTCCATAGATGATGTTCCAAATCCACAAAAAGCTCCAAATCCTTAGCAAATCCGTAGCTCCCTTCTAATCTGATGAAAACTTACCTTAATTGGGTATTTATACCACTACATAATGTCCTAATTCACCCTTAACATAGTCGTCATCATAGGCTACTTAAAAAATGGTAAATTGGTCCTAAAATGGCTTACAATTCGGTTACATAAAAGACAAACCGAGAAAATGGTATCTAACAAACAGGAGAGAGAAAGTTGAGGCGGCATGTTGAGGCGCCACTATAGCGCCAGCAAGTGGTGCCTGGAAGTAGCGCCTTAACCTCAGTTGGCTCCAGACTAGCGCCACATAGCGCCTCCTAGCCCCGAAGTGACGCCTTCAAGTATGAATGGCGCTACTTTGAGGTGTCATGATGCCGGCTCAAAGTGGCGCCTCCTTTTCTCCAATTGAGCCTGCCATCTTTGCCAGATGTGTAATTGAGTCCTCCTCAGCTCCTCCTTTAGACTTGAACTCTTCATTTCAGCCCAGGATCTTCCACGATACTCCGCAACAGTATAAACTTCATCCCGAGCGTCCATTTTACCCCCATTGAACTTCTTTTACTCATTAATTATCATGCACCTGCAAAAAGATATAACTTAACAAGTAAAGTGCATAAAAGCAATGAAAAACAAGTTAAATGATGTGTTTTGCTTCTTAAACATCAAGGGAATATGAGTGTGTTTGCACACACAACATCTAAGTTCTCTAATATTGTACCAATTTCTACTTTGAAGCAAAATTTGAAAAAAACTAATAATATTATACTCCCCATCCATGAATAATTATCTCGTTTGATTTTGTTGTTTCAAGATTTAATATTTAACTCAAATTTTAATAAAGATAAATAATTTATATATATATATATATAAATTAGATTACAAATTATTATACACATACCAAAAAAATTGAGGACTGATTGGTACAGTATATTATAAGAAGCGGGTAGGTAGGGGCCACCAAAAGTGAATTGATAAGTGTTTCAAGTTTCAACTGTGAAGGCAGGAGAGATTCATATTTGACAAATGGAAAGTCCAAAAAACTAATTAGAACATGTTAATGTATTATAGCCCGACTTTATCATTACATAAAAACCCACGAAAGCACAGTTTCAAGATTATTTACATGTTTCCTCCGAAACTTGTTTTGAAGATCAAACACGATATATCTTTATAACCTGATCGATCTTTGCACGACAGACTGGGCACCCCCATTTCTTGACTTTGATTTCGTTTAAACAGGACACACATCCGGCAACATGGCCACACGGAACACACGCTGCCTCTGATGGAGCATCCAAGCATACTGAACATACAGATGAACCTCCATTGTCTTCCTTGTCCCCGGTATTAGGAGCAGCAAAGCTGTCATCAGCAGATGAAGAAGTAACAAAAGGACTTGAATCAATTACTGGGTACTGAACTGATCCATCTTCCACAATCATGGTTGCCATTGGTGGTGCAGACGGATTGGCATCCAAGGTTTCCACTGTACTTGGCACACAAGTCTCTGAGTTCAGCTTAGCTTCACCATATTCTTTTGGTGGCACAGTTGTTTGGTCACTAGAACCAGATGTGCTAGCTTCACCCACAGACTGCACATGACAGTTGGGTGTCTGCTCAACAGTAGATTGGATAGAAGCATTGATTGCCATAGCTAATCCCAAGTCCTCAATACCTGGTGGTGCAGTTGCTTGAACTGGTGGACGCTGAGAATCATTTAAAAACAAAGGATGCGCAGCCTACAAAATTCAGCAAATAGTTCCTTATGCTATTTTTGGAGAATTCTCCACCAAGATAAACATTCTCTTTAGCAACTGTGTAAGAAGTCAATGTACTTCCATAGTAAGTGTTCATATCGATTTCCAATTTTGATTGTTATATCATAGGTTTTGTAATTATTGGAATAGAACTTAAAAATCTAAACTATAAAACTAACAAACCCAAACATGCATCTTCATGATCTACGGGAACTTTGCACAAAACCTAAATATCTACAGCTGGTACTGGTTTCCTTACCCCAATTGAGCCATTTTTTTTTTTTAAGGAAAGATGGCTTACTATTATCTTCAATGAAAATAATACAAGCCAGAGTTGAGATACCTAAACAAAACCGAAAAAGGAAAACATAGCAGAAGAGGAAAATTACACATAAGAACATAACCTAGATAAAAGACTAGAAAGCAATAAGAAAGAAGACGTGATAGACTGCAATGATCACAGACTAGTAGAGAAGACATCCAATGACAGAGCCACCAGCACAGAAGGCCATCAAATTAAGCCTTAAGCGCGCTCTCCTAAGGTGGAAAATGTGAGAATGAAACACAATATGGTAGCAGGTTGGAGGAAAAAATTAAACTGTTCTGTTAAAACCTGCACTTTAAAGATTGGGTACAATATGGACATAATTGGCGTGTCTGCTTTTGGTATATGGCGAGAGCAGCAATTTTGATTGTTATATCATAGGTTTTCTAATTATTTGAATAAAACTTATAAATATGAACTGTAAAACTAACAAACCTAAACAGGGATGTGGATGATCTAAGGAAAATTTGCACGAAACCTAAACATCTACAGCTGGTACTGGTTTCTTTACACCAATAAACCCATTAAACTGCACTTCAAAGATCGGGTACAATATGGATTTAACTGGCGTGTGTCTGCTTTTGGTATATGGAATAAAGAGAGCAGAAGACAAATTCCTTTTCTGTTTCACATTCTCTATGACTATACAAAGTTTTTCTTGATTTATTTGTGGCTGTACGTACTTATTTGTTGATAGCATTAACTTTTGTGTGTTCAGAAACAAAAATAAACATAAAATGATTAAAATCATGCTGAAAGTACTACATCTCTTATAATGGTTTAGAAAATATAATAAATTTCTCTGACAATATCAATTAACATGGTAGTTCAGACACCTATGTTGATCATTGACTGTTTCTCATGTGCAACATTATGAAGGTGACTTACCTTCAAACAAGATCTATCTTCTTTACGATATCTATATACTATAAAGCAAGTTTAATTCACAGCACTGGTAGGTCACATGAATTTATTCAAGACATTTTACCAAGATGTGCCACTAGTTATTTATAGAAATTTTGTTTCCAAAATCTAGTTGAGTAATTTTTGGCCTTCTTTTGGTGTAATACTGCAATATTCGTATCAACGAAGATAAAAGTTCAACGGTAACAGTAAAGAAAAAAAATGGAAGTGTAAATTTAAAAAGGGACTCTCCCATTTAAATTTTGACATGTAATCACCCTTACAGGCCTACTTGATTTTGGGTTCACCAAAATGAATACTCCCTCCGTCCCTTAAAACTTACTACAATTTCCTTTTTGGATTGACCCAAAAAACTTGCTACACTTCTTTTTATGGAAAATTCTTTACACCAATTTTACTTTATTACCGTCACTATCTCTTCCCACTCAAAAAAGTTATTTTTGTCTTATATGCATATTTTACCTTTTTACCCTCAAGTCAACACGCATTCTTAATCCACGTGTAAGTCAAATTGATTCAACTAAAATGGGTCAGAGGAAGTACAAGGCAAATGCTTAATGGGAGAGTGTCGAAGTGAGTGTCCAAAGTGAGTGTCCATCGCATTTCCTATTTAAAAATATCAAATAGTGAATCTGAAAAGAACAAAGCCATTATCATCTTATCTTATTAAGTAAAAGAAGAGTGGAAGTTTAACAATTCTTAAAATGTGTTAGTTGTCAAACTTAATGCAAGTTTCCCTACTAGCTACTGGCAAGGGTTGAAGACAAAATTTCAAAGGTCACAAGGTAAGGGTTTAACATCATGATTTCAAAGGTCTGCATTTGCTGCTACAATGCATGCTATATGGATAAGGAAAGAACAACTCAACTTTTGAGAGGAAAAAAGTTTACCTGGGACTTAGTGATTGAAAATAGAGATACTTGATAGATTAAAATAGGACAAATTTATGACTAGATTGTATATCCTAATTACATTGTAAAGCACAATATTATGTTTTTTTATTGTCTTTTTAAATCACGTTTTGGCCTTTGGAAAAAAAGAAACAATACATGCAGGTCAGTTGTTCTTATTGTAACTACTGCTTGGGTTGTACTATAAAGGCTCCGTTTGAGAATAGCTATTTTAATTAACTGTAGCGCTTTGAATAATTTTTTAATGGTTAAGATCAAACAATTACAGTTAAACGTAAAAAGCTACCCGTGGATAGCTTTTTCAAAATGCAACTGCTACTTGAAAAAATTGTCACCAAACACACAAAATGTGTGCAAGACACACTTGCTAGAGGAAAAAACAAAGTAACCATCGTTCCCTTCACTTTCCTTTTGCATCTAAGCAATAGGAAGAGAAATGTTTCATTTTTCCCGTCCCTTTTATCACACCAAGCAACTTTACATTCCCATGGTTCCACATTCCAAGCCATTTATTAAGATGAGTCATAATAATGATTACTCTGTTATTAAATAAGAAAAGCTACACATTTATCAAGAACAAGGGGCTAGTTGTTCATAAGTAGACAAAGCATGTCCCATACCTGAGGAATTCCTTTGCATGCATCACAGAACTGTTGAAGTTGCTGTCTATCATTTTCATTTTCTGGTGAAAGTTTGATCCGAGTTTCTAGTGGCAAAAAACTTAATCTCATTACAGTCAAGAACAACGTAAAGTAAAATACAGAAAGTAAAATTGCACTCATATTGTCCATGTCACAAGAGATAAGCAAACAATCAGTCTCAACTTGTCAATAATGTAAGACTACTCCAAATGGAGGCTGGAGTACGTGACTACATTGTCCAACATTCATTTCATTTTAAGCAAGCTTATCCAATTTTTCATGTACCAGCTGTTCATTACTTGCAATGTCCCCTACAACCAACATTTGCTGTATACTTACGCCTAATAGTTTGAGGCTTACACCTCCGTCTCCGCCTCCGGCCCCTGGGGACTATGCAGCACGAAAAACAAAATGGGATTACTTTATAAGTAAATGCAAGTGAGCCCTTTAAAAGCATCTCTAGAAAACATTAAAAACAAGATAGTTTTCACGTACTTGTGGAATTCTCAAGAATTACGGCTGAAGGATCAGGCTGGTTAAGCTTTGGGTCCTCCAAATTAGATTTCCACAAAGCAATTAATGTGCGTGGCTTTGAATCCTGTTCATGCTTTTAAGGATAGAGTTAGTAGAAATAATTTAGCAGAAGATCTAAACTGATCATAGAAAGATGTATAGCTAAACTAACTTAGGCCTGGTCACAAGTGTACATATCTGTTTAATTAAACATCTCAAAAGAAATACTAGCAGTAATACAATATATTTGTGCTAGAATAAATTTATATTGTAAAGGAAGTGGCTATATTAGTAAAATAATGTTTTTACCTGAAAATTTGAGTAAATTGCCATCTCCAACTTGAAAGGTTTTTCAAGATTACGAGAACCAGTAGGTAAAATGACAACCCAGCTGTAAGAAATCAACTCATCAGTCCAAGAGTCCAACTTGCAACAGAAATGAGCTCCACCAGAATGACATGCATGTACTAATCTAGAACTACTAGCAACAACATGGCTCAGAATATGCAATGAACAGAGAAGAGGAAACGAGATTTATTCACAAGTTTTGACCTTGACACTCACACTTTCCTTGACAATAGTTGAGGAGCAAACACTTCAAGAAACCCAGGTCCATAAAACTCCCGCATCCAACCAGAAAACAAACATATATGATTCTGCAAGACATGGAAGCATAATCTTGGTTCAATGCCATCTGACCCTAATCCAAAAGGGGCCCTCTTGTTTTGTTGAAAGGTTAGTATAAAACTTCCAGATCATACCTCAATTGCCCGGACTACGCTGCTAAACCCTTTCGCTCTGGCAACTTCTAGAGGGGTCAGACAGTCATCATTCATTATCAAGGGATTCGCTGAAAATTCGAATATCATATATCAGGCTTCAAAAGAGCAATGAGATTGCATAAAGGGTAGTTTAAGTTAATAACCTCCATGTGATAGAAGCAAGTTGACTGTACTTTCAAGGCCCCTCTTGGCCGCATGGTGCAAAGGAGTCCCAGCCTGACGTCCTACAAGTACAGGCAAAGGAATCTTACACACCCACCACAATACCAAGTTTCTGAAACACCGCCATTGTCGAGCATCCACCATAATTTTAAGAAAAGAAATTTAGAAAAAAGATGTTCGCTTCTTCGATTGTATGATCATATAAAGCCGATTCCAATCACAATAAAACGGACCTGGGCGGTACGCGTTTACATTCGCGCCGAGTTCAATTAAAGTTTTGGCAACATTATAAAGCTCGGGGGTCATACAAGCCAATATCAATGGCGTTTTCCCCTCTCTGTCCATCCACTGCGACATCCAAAACCCTCACAATGATCAAAAAGGTCCAAGATGGTACCTCGAGACCGAAGAAACCATCCATAGGACCATAACAGAAGTGAGACGAAAACGTCCAAGATGGTACCTCGAGACCTGCCCCTTGACTGCGAAGCGTTTTGATTCCTTGCGCGTTTGCGTAGCTCACTTGCTGGTACAGCAACTCATCCTTCGATTGTTGCTGCCCCATCGAATCGAGTTTTACCCCAGAAAGGTCCGATTATAAATCACGGAAGAGCTGCTTTCTTATGAACTTTGATTTCCTGATCAGATAAGAATTCTGGAAAAAAGGTCAACTGATTCCGCGTTCCTTCGGTTTTGCTCCTGCGATTTGCGTAATTTACATTTTAACCCAGAATAAAATCCGTGGGCGGTCCTCTTTTTATGTGTGTGATCTATTTGGGTGTTGAAATAATTTTTTGCTTCATTCAGATCCTAAAATTAAGTTTCGCGGCGTCCTGTTTCGGTTTTTTTCATCTATTTTAGCTGTTAAAATGAACGGAAATGGAAACGGAAACGATTTTTTCGCTTCAAAAGACAAAAATGGACGGTAACGTGTGAAAAGACGATTTGGTCCTTAATTAATGAATACAATACACCTTAAATTTTTTAAACTTAATTAATTATATCCCAACATTTTCAAAACTTACACATTAATCCTCAAACTCCACAGAACATTAACTTTTACCATCTTCTCAATCTCCTCTCTACTTCAGAAAGGGGCGAACAATAAAACCCATCAAGTGCGTGCTTCAACTTTATTCACGTTGTCCCCTAGTCCATTGTTAACAATGCTTTTCAACAAATTATCAAGCGGAATCAATGACTAAACCATGAGCAGGTAAACAAGTTAACAGAGCTTTCTCTCATTTCTATTTTTATTTTATTAAGTTTTCTCTCATTTCTAATGCACAACAAATATAGTGACATAATAAAATTAATAACCAAAACTTGGATTGGATGCAGCCTAGGCATCAACAATTAACTCAAAATCACCTCCTCACGCAGCTCAAATGATCAAGCTCCGTTGCTGCTGCTCCCGCCTCTTTTGGGTGGTGGTCCCTCAGCCTCTGTTTGTGGCTCCTAAATTGATTCCTTTTTCTTCTCCTCCGGTTCCTCCGCATCTTCCTCCTCCTCCTCTTCGGAAACCACCACCACCACCTCCTCAACATATCAGACGGGAGACAGATCGACCTGGCCATCGGTGCAGGATGCGCACTTCCTCCCTACCCACCCTTCAAAATCGTAGTGGCCACGACCTAATATGGAATGCCCCGAACAGAGTCTCCCAATTATGCCAGCCATGACTCCGAGGATCGTGATGATCGCAAGCATAGTTATGACCGACCCGACACACTCATGACCCGAATGTGCCGTGTAGCCTTGTTGGACCATCGCTAGTGGCGGCGGCTGGAGTTGGTCGACCGGTGTGGCCATCGCCAGCAGAGAGTGACGATAACCATAAACTGAGTTCTGGTGCATTATATTCATTAATTAATGTTTCAAGGAGATGGAGGATTGAGAAAATGATAAAAGTGAAGGTTTTGTGGAGTTTAAAAGTTAATGTGTAAGTTTTAAAAATGTTTGAATATAATTGATTAGCTTTAAAAAAATTAAGGTGTATTGTATTCATTAATTAAGGGGAAAATCATCTTTTCACACGTTTCCGTCCATTTTAACGGCTAAAATGGATGAAAAGGACCGAAACAGGATGCAAAACTTAATTTTAGGACTCGAATGAAGCAAAAATTTATTTCGAGACCCAAATAGGTCACAAATATAAAAAGAGGGACCGTCCGCGGACTTTACTCTTTTAACCCATGCCAAATCTATTAGTATTACAAGAGCCTCCCACCAACAATGAAAAAAACACAAAATTTGAATATAGCAAAAGTAGCGCGCCGCTTCATTCCATTTTTTTTTCTTACCGAAACAACCAGTTGCACCGTAATAATAACATAAAATTGATTAACGTGTACTCGCCACCATAATTAGAGTTGTAAATCTGCCCTTATGTATAGAAAATTGATTACCATTACCTAAATTCTTACAATAAATCCCCTACAAATAGCCCAAGCCTCCTGCTATGATTTCGACACCAGCAACCCATGGTGCTCAAAGGAGAGAAAGCAAAGATGGAAGAATCCGAGATCAGGGATGTGATGGCGAAAGAGTGGTTCGCTCACTTAATTGAAACTGATTTTCACGAGATCAAAGCTAGATATGCACTCGAGGATGAAGTGTAGAGGTTGCACAACAAGATTTCGTCCATACAGAGTGTGAATATGCAGATTACAAACACAATCTTCATGCTGATAGCCCATGTAAGTCTGCAGTGAATAAATATATTATAATATATTTTTATAATTTAACTGATACTAAATATTTATGTGGATCACTAATACGAAATCAATCTTCATGCAGATCACTGATATGAACAGGCTCATTAGTGGATTTGATTCCATTCTCTCTGACACTACTACTGGGAGCTCATGAAGCAATAAGAAGGTCAGGACAACAACGGAAAATAATCCTGAGGAAGTGAATGATGAGTGTACAAAGACACACACCTTTCCGGGGTGTTTAAGGCACAATTCTCATCATTTATGCCTATTTTACTATGTCATTAGTGCATTCTATCTATTTTGTCTATCTTTTGCAGGATGCACAATATTAAGGTGAAAATAGAGTAAAAATAGCTTAAATTGGAGGTTCGAGAGAAAAAACGGTAAAGTGTGGAGCATCGAAGATCATCCCGAGCTAAATTGGAGCTAAGAGAAGAATTGAGAGGACCAAATTGCACAAATTGAGAAGTTGGAGTGCAATTTCGGAAGAAGGTCAACGCTACTACAAGGCGCCAGTTTGGTACCTCAAACTAACGCCACTTATCAAGCCCAGACACAAGAACATGCGCCCCCAAGGTGTGACTAGACGCCAGTCTGGAAGGAACCAGGCGCAGGTTAAGGTGCCCTCTAGCACTGGTCTAAGGCGCAACTAGTTGTACCCCGTGTGAGGGAGGCGCTAGTTTAAGGCACCAGTTTAGTGCCAGCAACTAGCGCCTCCAACCTTTTCTCTCCTGTTTGTTAGACGTTCTTATCTTGTGTAACCGAATTAGGGTCAAGTATTAAGATCATTTTAACCCCTTTTTAGTTGCCTAAAATAACCAAACTGTGTAGGGTCATTTAAAACATTAGTAAGTAGTATATATAGTTGTTTAGGGCCAGTTTAGTGAAGAAGAGAGAGGAGCTACGAATTTTAAGAGGATTTGGAGTAATTTGTGGATTGGAGCCTCTTCTATGGGAGATCATGAGTTTTCTTCATGATCAAGCATCCTAGAGTGATCTCTAACCCTATCTCTTTATATATATTATCATGTTTTCCTATGTTTGCATGTTGATTTCTTTTATTAGCACGTGTTCTAGTGAGTAGTAGCCTTTGATCTCCTAGGGTTAGCTTGCCTAGGGGGTGATCTATGCCTAATATGTTTTTCTTGATTAGATATTGAATCTCTGAACTTGTATCATCATATATCATATGTGTAGTATGTTAACCCTACATTTACATGCGATTTGGTATTTGTTGGAATACTCGAGAGAGTTTCCGATAGATTAGGTTTAGGAGAATCAATTGGTGAATCTTGTAAGAGTTTGAGAGAACCTTATTTTATCCATTAGTAGTCATTGTTTGTTGTGTATACCTCAAGGAATTCATTATTAGAGCACGAGATTGCCTAATAGCAGGTTTCCTAGTGAGAGGGAGGACGATTGTCTGAGAGGAAACCAGACCAAATTTTGTGCATACATATAATTATGAAGTATTAAGCATAGAGAACCCCCTTGATTAGGTTAAACTACCCTAGGAGAACTTTTAGATTCGTTGAATTCTCGTTTTTAGGTAATTTACATTTTTACCCTTGCATTTCTTGCATAACAAGTTACTGATTTTCATTCAATTTTGCCATTGTTACTGTTCATCAACGCATTCATCATCATTCGAACCATTTTCATATCGGTAGGTAGTTTTCGCATTAGAACTTAGTAAATCATCAACACTCTCTCTTGGTTCCGACCATCACTTTTAACTGACCATACTAGGATTGATTAGATCGTGTATAGTGAGGTTTTATAAAAATTAAATTTACACACCGATCAAATTTTGGCGTTGTTGCCGGGGAGAGTGATTTTGGTGATTTTTTGAGTTTTGTGTGTTAATTTACCTTTCTTTGTGTATTCCCCTTATTTACTTTGTTTCTGAGTTTCTGTCATTTTTCTGTGTGTGGGTACTGATTTTTATGAGAATGAGGCCTATTTTTTCAATTATCCCTCACGATCCCGAAATTAATCGCACTTTGAGAAGGATTAGGCAACAAGTTAGGATGGTCGACTTAGTACCCCCGATTATCAATGGCAACAACGGAAGAAATGAGAATCAAGGAAGGAATGGTAATAGGAATGGTCATAATGGTCCAGAGGGTCTTGGACAAGTGTTAAATGGTGATATACCAATAAATGGAGGAAATGGTGCCAACAATGCCAATGAGAATGAAATTCCTATCAACGGTAATGTTGCCAATGAGAATGGCCAGTAGCAAAATGGTGCCCTTCAAGTGGGTAATCAAGCTCAAAATTGACATCAAGGTGAGCGGAGAAGAGGACCAATACTTTTCGATATGTTTTCTCTGAAGTTTGGTAAGCAAGAAGAGAGATTGATCCGTCCTACACTAGTGCAACACGACTTTACAATTCCCAGTCATGTGCTCACTTATGTGGAAAGACATTGCTTCCATGGGTTTGCTAATGAAGATCTGAATGAGCATTTGGATCAATTCTCTGGCATATGCAACACGATTTAATTAAGAGGAGTATCAGAGGAGGCTAAACAGATGAGGTTATTCCCATTTTCCCTTGACGGAGGAGCTAAGAGATGGTATAAAACCTTAGATCCAAAAAAGATTGATTCGTGGGATGACCTTCGACATTCTTTTATAAAGAAGTACTTTCCTCCGCAAAAGGCATTTGAGCTAAAAAATCATATTTTACGCTTCAAGGAAGATCCGGATGAGACAGTTGCTCAATCTTGGGCTAGATTAAAGGAATTGATTAAAAGATGCCCTCAATCTGGAGTAGATCGTGATTATCAAGTGTGCCTATTTTATGAAGGATTATCCGAGAGAATGAGAAGGCATTTGGATGCCTCAGCTAGAGGATGGTTTATACAAAAAGAGCTGGAGGAAGCTTGGGATCTTTTGGAAATGTTGGAAGTTTTAGAAGAACACCGGACAACGGATGACCGAATAGGTGCAGGATGTATCGGGGGTGGTTTATATGAGGTAGACGAAAATACATCACTATAAGCACAAATGACAGGCCTCACTTTCATGGTATAAAAAATTATGAAGAACCAAGCCAACCAACAAACTCCGAAGCAAGTGTTAGTAGCTGATTACTTCGAAGATAGTAATGAGGAGTGTAATTTTGTGCAGTATCTGACAAACTGAGGACAATATCAACAAGGGGGAGGATTCTACAACAAACACCGAACCTATCCCAACCCCATCTATGGAAATTCATCCCCAACAAACACTGGATAAACAAGGAACATCATCAGGCAGTGATCCAATGGCAAAAGTAAATGTCATATTCAAGCAACTCATGCAAAATCTCAACAAGGCTAATGCAATGAATGAAAAAAAGTTGTTGGATGTGCATAATAGAATGAATGGAGAGCTAGCCAACACAAGAGCTTCCATTCATAATCTGGAAACCCAAATAGCCCAACTAGCCAATTCTCTCAAAACCTTAAACAAAGGAAAGATCCCATCGGACACCGAGCCAAGCACGCAAAAGCATTGCGAAGTATGACATGCTATAGTTTTACGAAGTGGGAAACCTTTAGTTGAGAAGGTGAATGAAAATAAAAAATAAGTGGAGGAAAAAGGAGTAGCGGACAACAAGGGTTCTACTGCAATGAACAGTGACAAAATCAGCTCTGAGGTGGTTTCTAGAGTATGCAACAGTGCGAAAGAATCCTCGATTAAACCCGAACTCCTTGCCCAACTACCGTACTCATAGAGACTCCAGAGAAGGGATGATGAGGAGCATTTTAGTAAATTCTTGGACATATGAAAAAAAGTGGAAATCAACCTACCTTTCTTGGAAACAATCCGAGAAATGCCCAAGTATGCGGAATTTTTTAAGGATTTCTTAACCAAGAAGGGACGGTTCATAGATAATGAATTAATTTTCATGAAGGAGGAGGCTAGTGCAGTTATACAAAAGAAGCTCCCAACCAAGCTCAAGGATCCCGGTAGCTTTACCATCCCTTGTGGCATTGGACCTTTTCATTGTGACTAGGCATTATGCGACCTGGGAGCTAGCATCAACCCCACACCTTGGTCAGTATGTCAAAATCTGGGTTTAGGGAAAGTTAAAATAGCCTCCATATGTCTAAAATTGGTGGATAGATCGTTTGCATACCCGAAGGGCATTATAGAGGATGTGATAGTGAAGGTCGATAAGTTCTACTTTTCGGTGAATTTTGTCGTACTCGATATGGATGAAGATATAGGAATGGCTATCATATTTTAGAGACCCTTCCTTGCTACTGGAAAAGGAATGATTGATGTCGAGAAAGGTTGCTTGACACTGATCAGTGTACAAACACACACTTTTTCGCTATGTTTAAGGCATTAAACTCATCAATTATGCTTGTTTATACTGTCAACTACGCACTTAACTTATAAACTCTGAAGAATTACAGGTGCATACATTTGGAGGTAAAAAAGAGCTCAATATGCATAATTATGGGTCAAAATGGAGGAGACCAAGCATTCAAAGGTTGTTGGAAGGACCTGATTGCACCAAGGAGAAAGATAGATGATGTAATTACAAAGATGGTACAATTTTGGGAAGGGGTGCTAGTTAGAGGCGCTAGTGTTATGCTTGAAACTAGCACCCTAACCCCCAAGACGCACCTACTAGGCACCAGTTCAAGGTGCAGGGAGGCATAATTTTGTAACACAAGGTGCCAGTTTGAGGTGCCATCAGGTGCTATGAAGTGAACATCTGGGAGAAGAAGGCGCCGATTTGAGGCACCAACTTGGAGCCACAAGGCACAGGTTTGCCAACCCAGGAACTAGTTGCTGGTGCTATCAGGTGCTAGTATACTTTTTCACCCCTTCTAGCTTGCACTCACAGGTGTTTTGGATTATTTTGATCTTATCCACTTTGTACCACCTATTTACCCTTCCTAACTCTATTATATGTAATATTAGGTTAGGGGTATTTTACATACTTAGTTTTAGTATATATAAGAGTCCCTAGATCAGAATTTAGAGTTTAATGTTTTGGGCTAAAACCCTAATTCTGAATTTGTGCTTGGAGCTTAGAAGTTTTAGCCTTTCAACCTCAATTTCTTAAGGGGTTGAAGGGATAATTTTTGGAAAAGCAATCTATGGGTGAAGTCTAGTCTTTTATCTTATTTTACATATTTTAATAGTGATATTGATTGATGCCCATGCCTATTTTTCAGTATCAGTAGAGTATGATTTATGCTTGTCTTAATGTGATCATGCTTAGGTTGCTAGTATTTTTTTCTCCATGATTATTCATAGTTGATTTCGGTCTCTTGAGCATTTTCCCATATAATATGCATGTTTGTTGGCCACTTACATTGGCATACCACCTAGGTGTTCGATGAAATGTTTGAGAGAGCTTTCATCGACATAAACCCTCGAGATTGATTGGTAGCCTTACATGGTGATATGAACCTCTAATGGTGATAGGAGGATCATACAAGCCCGAGATCAAGAAAGGAAGAGAAGATGGATAGAGGTGGCTCAAACCTAGTTGATGAACATCATGGGGTTTGATTTTGATGCCATGATTGAAGGGGTGGACCTAGCACCTCCCCAAACAGATGTTGAGGCAATAAAAGTTTTGATCCTAGATAAAATGAATTGAACCTAGGGGCTGGATAGTGGAGGATAGATGGAGAACCCTAGTAGAACAAGAGAGAGCAAATAACTTCTTCAATCTTGTTTGAAATGAGTTCTAACTCGCAAAGTTGTTTTTGGATGAAAGATAACCCTAGGAGGCTACCAACAATCCGGCCCTAGCATGCAAAGACTAACATATCCCTAGGTTAGCAACTAACTAAAACAATTCAGCCCTCATTAGGTGCTAACCCTAGTTAAATAGGATAATTAAGACTACTTAGCTAGCTAAACATTACTAGAAATGTCTTAATAGGAAATCACATTTGAAATAGTTTGAAAGTGTTATAGGAATCTTTATTGAAGAGGAATGGGATGTTTTGAAGGGTCTTGATCACTCCTTAATGTGATTTGGCTTCATTGTGCTCGGGGAGACCACTGTTGAAAGTGACACTTTCCTAAACTTCAATTGAGTCCCCAAGCCTCATTTGGTGTCCAAATCACATGAGACCAGTTGAATTGGCTTTCTTTCTTCAAGACCTTTCCAATCAATACAACTTAGACCATGTTTGGAGAAATTTGGTTTTGAACATCCAAAGGGACCCTAAAATGTCTAAGTGTGGAGAAGTTGTTGTTGAAGTTGTTGTTGAAGTTGTTGTTGCCTGGATCTTCAAGCCATGAGATGGTTCCTCCTTTGATGCATCCTTTGTAATCTTCATCCAATTTCATTCCTAGGATGTCTAGCTTGAGTCCCAAGACTTTATGCTCTTGTTGTTGCTCTTGGTTGGTAGCCATGGTAGACATGAAAAGGCTAAGGCATTCTTAAGCTTTCTTTTTCCTAGACCTTGTGATAGGTCCTCCCAAGCCTTGTAGTGGATGCATTCGGCCTTGAGAAAATTCATTCATACCATTGGAGGAAGGTAGCACCAATGGGCCATGGGTGCTAGCACTAGGTTCCAAGTGAGGTGGCACCGGGTGAGAAAGGTGCTCAGCACCCGAGGCTTATTGTGAACAAGTGCCACCTTCCTTGCTCTCTTTTGTCACTCCATCTCCATCTTCATGCATTGAGGTTGATAGGTTTTTATCATCCCCTTCTTATTTGAAATAATTTGAGCTTGGATTCTCTTCTTGAAGTTCACCTACATAAGGAGAGAGATCACAAATATTAAAAGTAGCATGCACATTATACTTTTCACTAGGCAAGTCAAGCATATAGTGATTATCATTGATCTTCCTAAAAATTCTAAAAGCACCATCTTCTCTAGATGCAAGCTTGTTCACTCATCTACCATGATTCACTTTCCTAGAATATTACTCATTCATTTTCACAAGTTGTTTATGGACTTTATCATGCAACTCTCTCAGCCTCTAGGCCTTATTTATACCATCAATATTGATCATGTCATCACAAGGCAAAGAAACCAAATCGAGAGGTGTAAGAGGATTAAATCCATATACAACTTCAAAAGGACTAAGTGAGATAGTAGTGTGATAACTCCTATTACATGCAAAATCAACATGTGGAAGCATCTTTTCCCATTCCTTCAAATTCTTCTTTAACAAAGTTCTCAAGATAGTAGTGAGTGTTCTATTAGTGACCTTGGTTTGACCATCTGTTTATGGGTGACTAGATCTGGAATATAGCAGTTTAGTTCCTAGTCTAGACCACAAAGTCCTCCAAAAGTGAGACAAGAATTTAGAATCCCTATCACTAACAATAGTCCGAGGTAAACCATGATACTTCACTACTTCCTTAAAGAACAAGTTAGCTACATGTTGTGCATCATCTGTTTTGTTACATGGAATAAAGTGTGCCATTTTTTAGAACCTATC
>JBBYHH010717144.1:0-17470 GCA_038382905.1 Daphne laureola
TTAATCAGTTTGACTCAAGCAGTGAGTCAAGCCAAGAATTTGATAAAAGTTGTGGTTCTAAATGTCAATGTGATTCGTGTGACATACAAAAGGCATTTGGAAATTTAGAACTAATTATGCTCCAGATTAATGCAATTACAAATGCTGACGAAAGGGTCCTAGAAATTGCAAAAAATATAGAAGATCCATAAATAAGGAAAGAGATTCTCTTGAGGCATATAGAAAAAATAAATAACCAAGAACAAGATCGTCCAAAGGGGGAAAAGAAGAAGGACAGTTGGCAAGAAGTAAATAAGCCTCAAATCTACAGTTTTAATGAGATATTAAAAAGAGTAGACCAGACACAAATAAGCCATAGAGAAATAACTATTAGAGATCTAAAAACAGAACTTCACCTAATTAAGAATGAGGTGAAAGAATTAAGGAAAATGATTGAAATCTTAGAACTCCAGAATTGGGATACACATTCCCAAGAAAAAGGCATAATTGAAAATCTAGATAATTATGAGCAGAAAGCTTGTCAAAAAATGAAAGAAAAAGAAGAAGAATTCGAAGAAATTGAACCAATTGAAACTTCTTTGCAGAATAAACCCCTACAAATCAATAAGATTAATTATGTACAGAATCAGAGATGCACTAACCTAATCACGCTACGTGTAGATTTTTTTTTTGAAATTACTACTGTCGCACTGATCGATTCAGGAGCAGATAGAAATGTTATTAAGGAATGTTTAATTTCCCACAAATATTTAGAAAAAACATTTGGGTTTATTACAGCGGCTAACAAGTAAATAATGCCAATGAGATTCAAATTGACTCATGTAGATGTCTGAAATAATAAAATTTGTATCTCACAACACTTCAGAGTCCTTACCCAAATGAATCAGAATCTAATTTTGGAAACACATTTTTTAAGTACCATAATGTCCTATAAAGTAGATCAAACAGGGCTGGTTACTAAGAAATTCGGAAGGAAAATTACTTTTAAATTTGCCGAACCTCCCCGAACAAGTTTATTGGAAGAACTTAATACCAGTCTAACCAATAAACAAGAATTATTAATGAGTCTTCAAGAAGATATAAGACACAAAAGTGTTGAGGATAAAATAAAAACTCCAGAATTACAAAATAAGATTCAAAGTTTTAAAGAAATTTTGAATAAGAAAATCTGTGCAGAAATCTCCAATGCTTTATGGGAAAGAAAGAAACATATTATCAGTCTGCCATATGAGTCAGAATTTGAAGAAAAAGATATTTCTACTAGATCAATGGTCATTCAGATGAATGAAGAATTAACAACTCATTGCAAGAAAGAAATTCAAGATCTCCTAAATAAATGATTGATAAGAAAGAGTTCCTCCCGATAGAGTTGTTCAACATTCTATGTTAACAAAAACTCAGAAATAGAGAGGGGTTTACCACAGTTAGTGATTAATTACAAACTGTTAAACAAAGTTTTAAAATGGATTAGGTATCCAATACCTAATAAGAAAGACTTATTCTCAAGGTTGTACAACGCCGCAGTATTTTTAAAATTTGATATGAAGTCAGGATTTTGGTAAATCCAAATCCAAGAAAATGACAAATACAAAACAGGGTTTAATGTCTCATTCGGACATTACGAATGGAATGTCATGTCATTTGGCTTGAAGAATGCACTCTCAGAATTTCAGAGGATCATGAATGAAATCTTTAATCCTTATAGTTCTTTTACTATTGTCTACATTGATGATGTGTTAGTGTTTTCTCAATCAATTGATCAGCACTGGAAACACTTACATAAATTTATGAAAATAGTTGAACAAACAGGATTAGTTGTCTCTGCTAAGAAAATAAATTTGTTCCAGACTAATGTTCGATTCCTTGGGCATATGATCTACAGAGGAACTATAAAACTAATTGATAGATCAATTAGTTTTACAGAAAAAATTTCTGATGAATTAAAAGATAAAAAATAACTCCAAAGGTTTTTAGGAAGCCTTAATTATGTCTCAGAATTTTATAAGGATATGGCTAAGGATTGCAAACCTTTGTTTGATAGGTTAAAAAAGAATCCCCCAGAATAGGAAAAAGAACAGACACAAGCCATCAGAATTATAAAAAGAAAAGTTAAGAAAATACCATGTACTACTATTTCTATCACAGAAGCATTCAAAATAGTTGAGACAGATGCAAGTGAACTAGGTTGCAGAGAGATATTAAAACAAAGGATAGATGGTAAATAAAAAATGATTCGATTCACGTCAGAAGTTTGGAATCAAGCACAACATAATTATGCCACAATAAAGAAAGAAATCATGGCAATCGTTCTTTGTGTAACTAAGTTCGAAGAAGATCTTTTAAATAAAAAATTCTTGATTAGAACAGATTGTAAAGTGGCAAAAAGTGTTCTGCTTAAGGATGTTAAAAAATTGGCTTCAAAACAAATATTTGCTAGATGGCAATCTATCTTAGCCATTTTTTACTTTGACATAGAACATATTGATGGTGATAAGAATTCTTTGCCAGACTTCCTTACTCGAGAATTTTTACAGGGAGGACATGGGCAAACATGACTCACCAAAAAAGGAGATCAAAGATAGGATGGAAGAGGTCAATAATCCAGATCTCTTAAGAATAATTTTGCATATGGATGAGCATATGGATATCACCGAAATTCATCTGCCCACAGAAGAAGAAAATAGATTTGCATCTCTCATGCAAATAGAAAATCAAACACCAGAGCAAATAAATTTTTTTACTTTGCCCACCGGCCAGGAAATAAGGATCGAAAAAGGTTAGTCATCTTCTCAAGGTAAAAAGAGGGCAGAAGAACATCCTCAATACCAGTTATTTTTTCCAAGAGAAGCGAAAAGGGGAAGGAAATTTCCTTATCCTTACCCTCACAATAATTTTTCCAAAGGATCAAAAGCTTATTTTAAAGATTCTATAGTTTCCCGATACACTGCTAAAACTCAAAAAATAACCTTGTTCTCTTTAGGGATTCCTCTAGATAAAAGAGAAATGGAAAGAGAACTCCTCTCTCCAATAGAAAACAATGACCTAAGGAGTATGACTCCTGTAGAAATAGCAAGAAAATACTGGCCTAAACATAGTCACCCCATGTGGTAATTTCATCTCCTCAGAAAGCATGATTATTTTAGGAAAATTCTTGAGGAAACAGGCTCTGCAGAAATAGATCATAAAGAAAGAAATACCAGAGGTTTAGACGAAATGTTTTCCCAAGAAATTGGAATTTATAAACTAGGGATCTTCAAAGTTTGGTCTCTAAAAGAATGGGTATTACCCCATACCAGAAAAAGGTTTCTTAATGAACAATACAAACACCATACTTATTCCTATTGGGATTACGTCCAAGCATGGGATGAAATTTTTAATTTTCAAAATTCAGATAATAAACACTCCTGGCTGATTATTTTTAAATCTAACCAGAAGAAATTTCCAAATTGGTTTCACCTCTGGTTTTCCAAAAAGGATTGGTCTCAGACCAATTCCCAGAAGAAGTTAAGAAATCATTCGGTAAATTTGTTGAATTCAACAAACATAAGTCATAGAAAAACATAATCCCTTATGCAGAATTCTATTTTTTGGTCCTCTATTGTATCCCTTGGATTGTCCAGTGGAATTATAAAGTTGATCAAGAATAGTATGTTCCTGTTCTGGAGAGGGTATGGGTTACCCACTGGTAGGACAAATGTGTCATCAACTCATATCTCCTAGAAAATATCACACTTAAGGTCATCGAGCTGTACGAAGCTTTGAATGAATAAAAAATTGATGTAGTTATGGGAAAGCTCTACTCCCAATCAGAAATTGCAGATATCCTTCTAGAAGAGATGAAGGAGAATCTAATGAAATTAGCTGTAAAATCTATCCAGGAGTAAAATGTCAAAGCTACCCAGGAAAAGTTATCCAGCTGCCCCAACCAAGGAGGGCCCACCACCAAGAAATAATGGCTATCTGACAAAGGCATGTGAAGCCATGTGCATACTGGTCAAAAAAGTCTCCACTCAGAAAGAAAAGATGTCACCTTTAATAAAGTAAATATTATTCGTGGTTGCCAGTGAGGACAGAACATAAGAAGGAATCTTTCTCCTTCCCTATAAATAGAAGGCTCTGAACCAGAAGCAAGACATCCAGAATTTTCTCTCTGATACTTCTCTCTCTGTTTGTCTCAGTTCATGTGTTAAACGCCTTTCTATTCAGAAATCAAATTCAAATATTATTATAGTTTTTTTCTTAGTTTGGAGTTAGTTTGTACGTGTGTAGGTGTTGTGCCGTTGAACGTCTATAGCTGTTAGAACTTGGTGTGCTTGTGTGTATCCATCAGCATTAATTCCTGCTTGTTGTGTGCATCTAGTACTCACCAGATTATTGTAATTTTGAATCTTTAATGTTATAATATCAGTTACGTGTTATTATTGCCCTTTATAATGTTTAAAATTATTGTTTGAATTTCAATTATTTATTTAAATAATATCCCTGGTTAAAAGTAGTATCAGAGCCAAGTTGGCTTAAAATTGAAAGTTTCAGAAGTTTGAGGCCCTAAGTTTACAAACTTTAAAACTTTAAGGATTAAAATCCTGTTCGTAAACCTATAGGACTTCTATGTTAGATTCCTTTCAGATTTAGGACTTGATTGTGAAAGTTCAAACCTATAGGACTTCTTCGTTAAAAACCCCAAACCTATAGGACTAAAATTGACCATTACCTGTAAGTATATGAAGTTTTAAGCGTGGGAAAGGAAAAATAAAATGTAAAATTCAATGGGGTTAAATTGGAAAAAGGAAACAGATTGATGGCTGAAAACCAGGATATAGCGCAACTTAGGTGCTAAACGTGAGAAGTCTCCACGAGCACCATCGCCAGATTTCGACGAGTCTCACCAGTGAGCAATTCTTCGCGAGGATCAAGGCGCTGAACTAGTCGAGCTTCGCCGGGATACTGGTGTTTGAGATTCATCTATAAATTTTGGGTGACTATGCAAGAATTAATTAATTACAAGGACCATCTTTCTTTAAGTCAAGTGATGATCAAATGGTTAAAAGATTAAAATGTTTGAGTGTTTTCTTGTCTATCTTTTTATATACTTATCAATGAAGTGAAATTACATTAAAAAAAATATATTTGAGGATTAAATAGTTTGGAGTCGAGTTAGAACCAATTATAATTAAAAAATTAGAGTAATTGAGTCAACATAATTTACGGAAGTAATAAATTATTTGGCCTTAATAGAATGGAGCCCATGAAATAAATTGTTTTTCATTAAGGATGATGTAGAAGTGCATAAAGTTTTTATTTTGGTTTCGTTCTTTACAACACAAAAATCATAACAATTCAAACACTAGTACACAAATCCCAAAATCTTTTACGCACACAAAACTCCCTCTAATGTGCAATTTTTTGTCAGAAAAAATTGTGATTGGAACACTACCAACTTTATAATAGCATAAGTTCTCCATATATTACCAATTAATTTTGAATTGAATGTTTTTACGTACCAACTCTGGAAGCTCCGTTCTTGCACATTGACGTCCGACCACTGGAAGTTTCGGTGCGAGTCACGGCTTCGCAGCTTAATAGCGGCGCTATCCTATCGTATGCCATGGCAGTTATATCCTCCGACTTGAACGTGCCTAACCCCAGACCCTCTGGTGGTTGGCGTAAATTTGCGCTCCCCAACTCCCGTTGGTCTGAGCCACCAGGCCTTTGAATTTCGTCGACCCTACCTTCTGCCACTTGAATCGGCTGCCGCCACCACCGCAACCAGCATTGACGCAATTGTATGAAGAATCGGAGGTTTCTGATGAACACGCCGCCATATTCTTAGACACCGTGCTTGTTGTATCTTTTTCCATCACCCTAGCTGTGGTGCAAATGGAAGAAGATACAAACTGGTGCAAGAGCGAATAATTATAATTAATTCAAGACTTGGAAATTTGATGCAGAAAGCAAGCAATGTTGCATGGAGATGATACAATTTGGAGGGGCCGGAGAAGTTTAATGATCTGAGGAAGAAAAGGAACTTAGGTGGCCAGCGCAGGCTTGTTTAATTAACTTTTAGCAGATTAACTATAGCTGGGATATTTTAATCTGTACTGAAATTCGAGAATGGTAAAGACAATTGGTTCTGTTATTTACTAATGACCAGTATATAGATATTTAGTAACATACTTACAAACAGAAGAGGAAGCAAATTAACTGTCGGCTGAATTTAGAGAAGTTTAAAAGAAAATTTATCTTAAATCTGTTTAGTTTCTTTTATTTTCTTTTCTTTTTTTTTACGAAAAACAATCTGTCATTATTTTCAAAAAAAAAAAATACAAATTAATGTTTAGAGAGCCAAAAATAGAGAAAAACCTAAACACCCCAAAACTATGAGTAAAGAAAGTAAATAACATAGGAAAGACTAACCAATCGAAAAGAAACAAACTAGAAGGTAGCTAGAGAGAAGAGGATTCATCAGTTGACGAATCATCCTCCAAAAAATGCTACTGAACAGCCAGATAAAAGAATAAAAAGTTATAACGAAGTTATATTCATTTTCAATCTCGACGAGGGACACACTAGAACGACTCTTATGGAACCAAATATCATCTCGCTATGAACGTACATACCAAAAGTGATCCATCAAATCAAGAGACAACCTATGCGCAATAATAACTAAAGTAAAACAACAAAAAGGAAGTTGTGGAAATAACCAAAACATACTGAAATTAAATTAAAGATAGCCTAAAACGGGTCAGAAAAATATCACCGAAGACCTGCTTGGTAGACCCACATCCCACCAAATCGTAGAGTCTTCTAACCTCATGTCTCCTCGTGGGACGAGACCTCATGTTTTGCGTGTTTGACGTTTTTTAACTCGTACGGATCCAAAATGTCTTTTTTTTATTATTATTATTATTAAGGGAGGCTTCTCATCCGATTTGGAAGACTCAGGGAGAAATAAAGATTCTACCTAGACCTAGATTCGCTACTGTCCTAGACAACAACGAGGAAGATACCAGGTAGAAGCCCCGATGGTCCAATACGGGCAAAGGAGAGAGAGAGAGAGAGAGAGAGAGAGAGAAGACGGAAGAGAAGCCAAAATAGAGTTTACAGAACATGTTCCAACCAATCAAGAGTACAATTAATGTATCCACAATGGACGGATTATCTAGTTGTAGTGCAAATCGCGCAAGCTCGTGTGCAGCTTGGTTGCCTTCACGATAATAGTGGAATACCTGCCAAGCTTCAAGGCGTAGCGTCGGGCCGTTTCCACACTTCCTCATGCATCTGACTGAAATTCCCTGATAGCACAGCTGCTGCTACCGAGCTTGCATCCGTTTCAACTATCAGACGTCTCCTGCCAAATCGTCCAAGTCTCCTGAATCCTTCATCCACTACAAGACATTCTGCATAAAACAAATGTCATGGTTGCTACGGCAAGGGAGGGCAAGAGCTACTTGAACCTTTCCTGCGCTATCCTGTAAAATTGCACCAACACCTATTCGGTCCTGCTCTCCAACAGCTGCATCTGTGTTTAATTTGGACCAATTCGCAAGTGGTGAGGTCCATCGCACATCAATCCTGCATAGGCCTGCCTCCTTGGCCAATTTTGCCTCGTTCATTGCTCGTTCAATCTGCCACACAACATCATGAGTAGTATTAAAATCAA
This sequence comes from Daphne laureola, assembly GCA_038382905.1. Lineage (NCBI taxonomy): Eukaryota > Viridiplantae > Streptophyta > Magnoliopsida > Malvales > Thymelaeaceae > Daphne > Daphne laureola. The sequence goes on from JBBYHH010717144.1 coordinate 7,661, forward strand.
CATTTTCATGTACCTTGCGGTTTCGATAAAACTAGATAGTCCACGTGATAATAAAAATATGCTCTCATCCTCCTCGCGGTTTGATCTGATCCATAAATTGGAACCAGCGAACCAACTGATCTGGAGATGCCTCGGGAACACAAACAACTCCCCTTCTATGCCAAGCATCCACTACCTTACTACATTTAAATAGAATATGGGTTTCTGTTTCATCCTCGATTCCACATAAAGGACAAATTGGATCCTCCTCGATATGTCTTCTCACGAGCTCAGCTTTTACCAGAAGACATCTCTTAAATAATCATCCTATGAAGATTTTAGTTTTCTTTAACACCTGCGATCCCTAAATTGTCGATCATATTTTCTTCTCAAATATGTCTACTTCTTCAAAGGTTTGTAAGAGATGGTATCCGTTGTATACTTGGCATGAGAATTGAACTGCCACATTAATTTGTCCTCTCCATTTATTATTCGGATGTGGAGTGCGGAGTGCTCTGACGGATCCAAAATGTATTTTTGTTGATATGGATATATGTTTGTTTGTTTTTTTACCATAAGTATTTGAGTTAACCATTTTAATTTTGAATGAGTTTAATTAGGGACACATGACTTTTTTTTGTGGGTGGATGAGGGAAATGGGGTAGAGGACTAAGGATCTCCACTCCTTAACATTTATTTTACCACTAAGTCCACTCACTCAAATTTCTATCTCTTAAGAGTAATTTTATCAAACTTTAATTCACTTTTTTATATTCACTTTAATATTTGTGTTATATCTAAATATTACGAAAAATAAGGGATGGAGGAATTAAGCATTGTTTCTTGTACAATTACTTCGTAATTAAAATTCTAATTAATTGTGTTTTCTATTCTTCTTTTTTCTTTGTGAAAGTTGGGTATAAATTAATGACAACATAAAAGACTTAAGTTTTAATAAAGATTTATGCCTATAAAATGGTCTAAGTTGGAAAATGTGGAATCTTATTTCCTTCTTTTTGGGTGCGTACATGTAGAGTCTTGTTTTGATAATAAGTTCTCTAATTTAGAGTCTTATATTGATTGAAATTTATTTGTTTTAGAGTCTTATTTTATTAAAAATTCTAGATAGTAAAAAATCATGATTTTAGGTTTAACAAAACAACTAATATAATAACTTAATTAGTTACAAAGGGTAAAAAAGTCGATCAATATTTACTAAAATCATATTTGTGGTTACGTATAACGGATGAAAAACTAACATTTGTACATTTCCTCGGTATACCCTCTTAATTCTAAAAAAAATGTGGACAATCAAATAAAAAAAAAAAAGTTTTTTTTTTTTTTTTTTAACCTCATAAAAAACGTTGTTAGTGTAAGTTAAATTCGTGAAATCAGCGAGCAGTAAAAAAATTAAGTATTGAAAAGGTAAAAGATCAAATCCAGATTAAATAGGAGATTTTAACGGAGGTCTACCGATAATTAATCCCTTAAGTTCCTATCAATTACTTATATCACTGACATCTAACTCTATATATATAGCAAGATAAGCTCATCCACAGATCAGATCATCTCAGCTTAATCATGTTTCACTACTTTTATATCTTCTTCTCCTTCTAGTTTTAGAATTTTGAAGCATTGAAAGGAGAAATTAAGGTTTAGGATTGTGGGAATTTAATTCAGTACCCCATTAATAGATACAGAAATATATTTTCTGGTTAATTTGTCTGGTTCATCTTCGAGACAAAATTAATGACAAAAAGCTTCGGCGGCTCTTTTCCGGCGACCATAGTTTTACCGGCAGCAGTTGTTAGGGAACTTCCATCTCCGTCAAAGGAGCCGATTACCATTCCGGAGGATTTTACATTCTCGGTGACAAAGTTTCGCAAAAGGTTGGTAATATTAATTTTATATTTTTAAGATTTATTTGTATGATTAATTGTTAATTACTTGTAATTAAATTCTGTTTGAGAATAGCTGTTTTAAATAGCTGTAACATGTATTGGATAGTTTTTAAATGATCAAAATCAAACAGTTACAACTAATCATGAAAAAATTACTTTTCAAAAAACAAAAACTAATTTTGAAAAGTCCTTGCCAAAAACACCCAAAGATTATCATAGTAAGTAGTTAATATCGCTTGTGAAAGTCTTGTCGGAGTTAATTTTGGGAAGATATAAAGTGAAAGAAGGAAAAAGATATAAAAGGGTATAATAGAAATAATTAGAGTGAAATTGAGCAGTGATTATCAGAGAATGGGTTGTGGAGTAGAGTAGCTATCACTGTGATCAGAAGAAAACAAAATCTACAGAACTATATATAGATCTCGTTAAAAATCTACATCAAATCAATAAAAATTTATTACAAAAATGATTTTAAAATATTATTGTGTTACAAATCTATGCCTCTTAACTATACATCGTTGTTAACTCCATTAAAATCTAACAAAAATGATTGGAAAAAATGTTCAAGCTGACCTTTAAATTTTTTGAACATATCCAACATCACCTAAGTTTATGACTACATTTTTTTTAAGTCATTATTCTTATTAGTAATATTTTATCTTTAAATAAATTTATCAATATTATTAATAGTTATACAGGTTTGAGTTTAAAACTGCTTCACTCAACAACACCAACCAAATAACTTTGAGAGAAGTCCTTCATGCATATCTCTCATGGTGTCAGTGATTTGTGTCACCACTACTGTCATTAATAAGTAATTAGTAGTGGAGCTCCTTGATTAATAGTGACAAGTAATAAAAAGTGGCGGCACCCAAACACCCACACCATTGTAGGAAGAAAGACTTCCCTTCAATACGGACTGAGAAAATAATGTTCTTAGCCACATATAATTAGATTTTTCATGTGGCTGGAATTTTATGTCATGATTTCTTTATAAAAAAGTTGTCATAGGAAGAGATACATAAAACTTTCCACTATGGTACTGTTTGTATGAACTTATAATATTAATTTTAGATCATTAAATGACATTTATGTCATCCATGTCAATGACAATACGTATACTTCATCAATATCCTAATTCAGTGGAGACTAAGGTTTAGTTCAATTTTGAGGAAAAGTGTTTTCTTTTGGTCCATGAATTAAGTCACCTCCTCATATATACAGTGACAGATCATGAGATATCCCCACAAGACCCTCTCATCTCACTCTCTAGCTTAGCTAGCTTGAAAATGAACTAACACTTGCAAAATGTAACAGCTATAATCACCAATTTAATTTCTTCTTTCCCCCTATAAATACCCCATTGCTCTTCTCTTCTACTCACTCCCATTTAATTAAGCTCTCTTTCATTAATTACATTATCATATTATATAATTTTCTTCTAATTAATTATAGAGGAAGAGATCACTTGAAATGGCCGCTATGGATTTGCTAAGCTTAACCAACAGACCTGGCTTCAAGGTTAGTCAAACTCCTCTCTTTAGTAACATTCTAATTAACTCTACATGTGGTTCAACTTCAACTACTATGCACCTAAATCTCACTCTCTTTGTAATTTGCAGCCGGAAGATGATCAGAATTACCCTGGAAATCTCAACAACAAGAAGTCTGAAGCTATTAAACGAAGACAAGGTGGCTGGACTTACGCCAGTATTTGTCTCGGTAATATATTCATACATATAGTTACATACATACATGTGTATCTAAATCACCTGTCGCCAACTTTTCATATCTCGTATACGGTTGGTACATTTAACAAACACTTAAAAATGTAAGAGGATCTAATTCAAATTTGTTGTTCCATTTTTCTCTGTTCTCTATTATAATTTATTAACATCATTAATAATGGAATGATTAAGAGTGTTAATAAATTACATTAGAGGACAGGAAAAATTGAACAACAGATTTAAACTGCACATTATCTCCATTAATTTTCTCCATTCTTTAAATCTCTCTTTTTCATCAGCACTGGTCACCCAATTTTCTCTTTTTATTTGGAACAGTAAATCAAGGACTAGCAACACTAGCCTTCTTTGGAGTTGGAGTGAATCTGGTACTGTTTCTAACTCGGGTGCTGGACCAGACCAATGCTGACGCAGCCAATAGTGTCAGTAAATGGACCGGAACGGTGTACCTCTGTTCCTTAGTTGGCGCATTCCTCAGTGACTCCTACTGGGGACGGTACTTCACTTGCGCAATCTTCCAGCTCATATTCGTCGTCGGTCTGTCTCTCCTTTCCTTATCTTCAGGGTTGTTTCTCATCAAGCCCCAAGGCTGCGGCGACGGGTTCACCGGTTGCAATCCGGCCTCCACTCCGGCGTCGCCATCTTTTATGTCTCTGTTTATCTCATAGCTTTCGGGTATGGAGGTCACCAGCCGACGATCGCCACTTTTGGAGCGGATCAGTTCGATGAGGCGAACCCGAAACAGAAGAAGTCGAAAGCAGTGTTCTTTTGCTACTTCTACTTCTCCCTCAATCTTGGTTCCCTGTTTTCGAACACAATTTTGGTTTATTATGAAGATACGGGACGGTGGACTCTGGGTTTTGTACTCTCTCTAGCCTCCGCCGTGGTGGCTCTGGTTTCGTTTCTAATGGGAAACAGCGGTTACAGGTATATTGAGCCATGTGGGAATCCTCTACCCCGGGTGGCTCAGGTGTTTATGGCTACTTTCAAGAAATGGCATGTGGTCCCAGCTCACCCGTCGGAGCTTTATGAGCTTGAGGGGCTTGAATCCGCTATTAAAGGCAGTAGGAAGATTCAGCACAGCGAAGACTTTATATTCATGGATAAAGCGGCTACTGTGACGGAAACTGATACGGTTGTGAACCCGGTTAACCCATGGCGGCTTTGTACCGTCACTCAAGTTGAGGAAGCCAAATGCGTGTTAAAAATGTTCCCCATCTGGCTTTGCACTATCATATACTCTGTTGTTTTCACACAGATGGCTTCTCTGTTTGTTGAGCAGGGGGACGTCATGGACTCGTTCATCGGCGAGTTCCGTCTCCCCGCGGCAAGCATGTCTGCTTTTGACATCTGCAGCGTCCTCATCTGCACCGGGATTTACCGTCAGATCCTCATCCCGGTTGCGGGAAGGCTGAGCCGGAACCCGAAAGGGCTAACGGAGCTTCAAAGAATGGGGATCGGACTCATCATCGGAATGCTGGCGATGGTGGCGGCAGGGGTGACGGAGATGGCGCGGCTGAGACATGTTCATACCGACCAGAAAACGAGCAGCTTGAGCATACTGTGGCAGATCCCGCAGTACGTTCTCGTTGGTGCGTCGGAAGTGTTCATGTACGTCGGACAATTGGAGTTCTTCAACGGACAAGCGCCGGACGGGATCAAGAGCTTCGGGAGCTCGCTGTGTATGGCGTCGATTTCACTGGGGAATTACACCAGCAGCATGTTGGTAAGTATGGTGATGTTGGTGACGGCAAGAGATGATCGGCCCGGATGGATTCCGGATAATTTAAACCAGGGTCACATGGACCGGTTCTATTTTCTCATCGCCGGTTTGACGGCAATTGACTTCGTGGTTTACTTGTACTGTGCTAGATGGTACAAGTGTATCAACATGGAGGACAGCAGGACGGATCATTTGCAGATTGAGGGGAAGGCATGACGGAAGAGAGTCTGAATGAATTGCTAATCCACTATTTTATTACCATGCATCAATTGATTAATCCAAAATAAGACGCTAATTATTTATTCACATTTGACACAAGTGGAGTCAGTAGATTTATCTTAATTTTCACTTGCACAAATCAGCCGGTAGAAATCAGTCATGTATGGATAATTTAGTCTTTCGAATGGAAAGGTTGTTTCCTTTGCACTAGCTGTAATCTTTTTATATATTAATTGGTTGCAAAATTAGTATATCCTATCATGATATACTAATCCCTCCGTCCAATTTTTTTTTTCCGGCAAAATATTGTTGTTTAATACCGAAATTTTGCAACCTTACATTTTTAGTAACTTTCCATTTTAATTTACCAAAGTTTTCTTTTTGAAAAGCTAAATAATGAGATATTGAAATATAGTTAATATACTACCTCCTTCCCATTAATATTTTTCGAGGTTTGACTTGCTTTTTTTTTCAATGTTCGATTAAAATTGTAACAAAAAAGATTTTTTTTTTAAATTTTTTTGAGATAAATTTATTTTAAAAAATTTATAGTTCAAATTATGATGTGGATATAAAATGACGCATAAATCACGAAATTTATTAGGATAAATTTTCTATACTCCAATACTATCAATAAATTAATAATTTTAGCGGAAAGTTGAAGGAGAAAAAAAAAAACTCAATGCGCCCTAGGTCTTCTCGCATCCACCTTCTTCGTTGCTCCTTCCGCCGGCGCCGTAACGTTTATGCCCTTGCTCCGGCATCGCGTCGTGGCTTCTCTCGGTGGTATGGTGGCCTCTAACCCGATCTCGCCGGTTTTCCTCCAGCAACGCCTTGCTGTCGGCACCGTCTAGTTTCCTTCATGACGCCGTGCCGCCCAGCCCAACTCCGTCCGGATTGCTCAGGCGGTTCGAGTTGAAGACGCAATGACTGGGTCTGTTCCGTTCCGGTGGGTCTTCGGATGAATCGGTTGGATTTAGGAGCAGGGTCTCCTGGCTTTCTAGATATTGGCCGGCTTGTCTGAATCATCACGAATCTTGGCTGGCGCGGGCTCCCCTTTGCCGGTGCTCGTGGATCTGGCTCGCAACACTGATACCAGACTTGAGGGAAAAACTGAATCGGGGTGCTTGTTTTCTTGAATTATTTCTAGCGGTGCAATTTATCTGGTTAGTGTTCTGGTATGGTATGAAGTATGAAGCGGTTGGTGGAGGGGGTTGCAGGTGAGCTCGTTTAGAGGCTCGCAACATGCCTGGCTGGACAAGAAAAGGTGCAGGAACCGACAATGAACAACACTGCTCCTTGCCCGATGCCATGAGCTGGATGAGCGCGAATGGTTGGGGTAACAAATCCGTCTCACTCAATCGCTATCTCTACTGGACTTGGTTTCATCAGATGATGGATGTGTGGTGCTGGTTACTGATATTATATGTGCAGGTGTTGTCGTTGGAGTACTTGTACTCTCCGGGTATCCTTGCAGGGAATAGATTTTCTCGGACACGCTTTGTGTGACTACGGTAGAGGAGAACGAATGTCTCGAGCAGGCTCACGGATGCTGCGGAGGGATACTTACATGGAGCGATATGAGAGTTGGAGAGGACTTGTGCTCAGTGGCACTACTTTGGATATTATATCATTAATTGGCTCTGCTCTTTTGTTGTTTTGGTGATCCTATTATTATTTCTAGTTGTTTGTTTTCGATACTTTTCGATTTTCTTATTCTCATTTGCCTTAAGCTTATGGGGCTGTAGGATTTTTTATTCGAGGTTGAGTTTCTCTATAACGTTAAGCTATAGGGCTGGTAGTTTGTTTTATCCTCATAATCCGGCAAGAACACTAGTCTTTATCAGGGAACTATCCTTGCTTAGTTTGTTTATCCAGTCACAGACTGTTTACTATTGAATGAAGAATGATTCCATGTACAAAATAATGTGCATATAAATTGTTTAGCTTTAATGTCTAATCATCATGAAAGCAGTCATAGATTAAATACTGTAAAATAACTTTAATGATAGTGTAAGATTTTTATTTAATAGAACTCCATCAAAAAGTTGAACACGTTTGAAACATAAGAGAATTCTAGGTAGAAACTCCCAAACAAATTGTTAAAATTTTATGTTTGAAGAATATCATGAGAACTTGGTTCGAGACGAGGACCAGCTCCAGTTAGACTAGAATTTGAGCCAATTACTACTACCTATATCCAATTAAAAAAAAAAATTATTCTTAACCTAAGTCCAACCCAACCTTTAAAAATATACCATTCCCAACCTCTTAGACTAATCCCTCCCCTGAGTCAACATCCTCTTCCTTTTGTCATTCGTCCAATTACAATTCTTATATTTTTCATCGAATTCTTAATAAATAAATATTATGCAAAAATTATGTTTTGATTTTTCAAAACTTTATTACTCCCTCCGTCAACTAAAAATTATCGCATTTATTTTGTAGTTTCACCGTATTTAATCTATGATTTATTTTTCATGAATGTTTAGACATCGAAAATAAAATATTTTATGTGTATCATAGTTTGCAATCTAAATTTTTTATATATATATATTTTTTAAAAGTTAAACAAATTATCTTTATTAAAATTTTGAGTCAAATGTTAAATCTTGAAACAATAAAGTCAAATAAGATAATTATTCATGGACAGAGAATATTATTATTAATGAATTTTTTCAACTCACCTAATTTTTTTCCACTGGATTTGCCACTACTTGGTTCGTTCCCATGTAGAATTTAAAGAGAGGGAATCTGTAATGAAGAATGGATTAATATTTGATGTAGCGGTGGTGGAAAGGATTTTTACTACCATTACTCTTTTATGAAAATAATTTTATGGACCTCTCTTATTAAATAATATTTTTAACGATCTTGTTAATGGGTGCCCCCAGGACACTTCTTAAGAGTGTTTTTATTCATTTTTCATATATCAAATCTTTCCTTATCTTGTTTAACTACAATTATTACATGGATATAGAGGTATAAAAAAGAAAATAGGGACACCCGTTAAGGGTACGTTTATTTCATTTTTAATACCTCTATATCAGGGACCAGGGGGGGCACCACATTCAATGGAATGGTAGCAATTGCCACCACTCAAATTTGGGATAATTAGGGTAATAGTGTTCAAAGTTTTATAAAATAAACGATCAAACCCCCACTGAATTTTTTATTATGCTCCCACTCAAAACAAATTCCACTAATTGACTACTTATGTCCCCGTTCCCAATAATTCCTGGCTCCGTCCCTCTCAGAGATATCCGTTAACATTTCTCTATTTTTAATAATAAATCTGTTGATTCTTGATTAGGAAACTTGTTGTCGGCAAATCCATTTTGAGTTTCCTCTTTTGATACGAGCGCAAACATTTTATTTAATGATGGCTGAGGTTCTATATTAAAATTATGATGTACTTTCAAAAAAAAAAAAAAATTATGATGTAATCAAACTGAAAGACTCATGTCATGAGAAAGTTGTAAATCTTCTGAGCTTCACGTTGTGAAATAAGTTTTTATTTTTTGCTGCTCCATATGTACAAACTACTAGTATAGTTCTGTAGGCTGCAAGTCTGTCGCGCAAGATCTTCAACCTTGCAAAATGTAAGGCAACGAATAGTCCCTCTTGCTGCATGCGTGAAATTTTTCTATTCAACTCATGAATTCTGAGAATATTTCCTTTAGAAAACCTGTCTTTGAGCTCTCCCCAAATCTTAAAAGTTTGTTTTTGTGTATGCGTTTGTGTTTCTATCGATTGCTTGTGTTCATTGTGGTCTTTGTTCGTATTTGAAAGAATTTGAGTAAATGTGAAGATTGTTGGGTATATATGTTATCTCAAATTTGAAGAAGTTGAGATGTTTGTATTGTTTTAGTATCACATTTGTAATTTGTTTTATTGACATGAGATTATTTTCTTGATAAGTAAGTTTAAAAGTTTTAGTTTAAGTGTGATGGTGTTTTCTAACTGGAATGTGATTAGGGTTGTGTGTTGATATGACCCTTCAATGGTTGATTGGAATCCATAGGAGGTGTTGATCGTTCTTGAAGGAGGCAGGTAGGGCTGCTCACGGGACGGAACGGGTCGGATAGCTGAAAAATATAATCCATGTTCAACGGAACGGATACCCAGTTTTAGAAACCGATCCGATCCGTAGAGAGAACAAAACTGAACCGCACCGAACCGTGAGAGACCGGTTTCTCACGGATCGGATCACGGATATCCGCATTTTTTATGATCATAATAT
>JBBYHH010717255.1:0-17470 GCA_038382905.1 Daphne laureola
ATATATATATATATATATATCAAATAATTTATGTGTAATGGTCAATAAATGTGTTTAATTTTTACATATATACAAACTTTATTATATATTTTAAAGTTTCAAATAAAAAATAATTTATTATTTATCAATTAAAGATGTAGAATAATTTTATTACTGTAATAAATGTAGGATTCTTTAAAATAGAGAAATTATTAAAATTAGAATAAAAATATTTTAAAAAATATAATATTTACTTTTTAATTTTTTTTTTTTTTTTGAGAAAACTGTTGGAGATGCTGCAAAACTATAATTTGTAGACAGATTCTTATATTAGTGTCGATTGTAGGAACAAAGTTGATCAGTTGAAACGATCAACAAGTTTATTTAAGAGAATTAATTCTTAAAGATCATATGTGGGCCATGAAGTGATTGAAATTATTTCATCACCAAACCAAAATGAAATTATGCTTCTACCAAAAACCCAACCCACTTAGAGCATAGAGTTTTTATTTTTTTTTATATACTCATTTTTTAAGAGTTTTGAATATTTTTTTTTATCTAATAGTTTTTCTATCTCATTTTTTAAAATGAAGAAAATGAAAAAAAATGAGAAGTTTTTTCTAAATATGGAGCATTCTTTAAATTTATTTTTTGTAAATCTCTCTTCTTTCCCTAAACTATTTCTCATTAGTTTAAACATCTTTCATCTCTCTCATCTCCCCTATTTCTAAATAATTTATTAATTATTAATTAAATATATATAATATTTTATTATTATAACAAATACATGATTTTTTAAAATGAAAAAATTATTGGAATTAAAATAATTTTTTATGTGCAGAATATAACTATTATCTCTATATTTTACAAACAAAAACAAATTAGAGAATGTGTTGAAAATGCTCTTACATCTTCGCTAAAACCAACATTTGTATAGTTGAGGAGTAAAGTAGCATTTGTATAGTTGAGGTAGTAATAAACCAAATTACGGTGTGTGCTTTTTGTGAACTTTTCCATAAAACTTCATTGATAAACCATCAAATTAACTTTTTTTCCTCAAACACGTTACAATCAATTTCAATCAAATTATATACAAAAAAAAAAAAAAAAAAAACACATCCTACAACTCTCTTTAAAAAGTTAAATAGACGAATAATCCTTGTAAATACTAATCTGAGCTGTTACTGATAGGGAAAATGGTTATAATTTGTAAATCTTTTACTACTGTTTTGGTACGTTTTAAAGATAGTTTTACGATGATCCTAAATATTTGGTCTGGTGAATAATATTTATGTGGACATTTGTAAGAAATTTTGAATTCGAGTCCCAGATATCTCTTTATATCAAAAATAAAAAGGAAGAAAATAAGATAATTTTACGATGAAGAATTATGGATTCTTATTTGAATGAAGAAAAAAAAATGAATTACCACGTCAAAAATCACTTTTATCGTTAGAAGAATAGTGACTGACCGTTTACATTCCGTAGAGTGTCGCTCCAGATTCTGTCCAATTAGAAGCAAGACACCCAGTCACTAAACCAATCAACGTCTGACACATGGAGAGCCCACGTAGCTTGGCGCTCCTCTCCGTTATAACTATCGCCTTGCTTCGGTTCCGCCGGCCGTTAACAGATCTCTCTCGGTCTTCCCCGTCTCCGGCGAACTCTGATCGTCTGCGTCTGGAAAAAATACGGTCCTTACCTTATCAACAGAGGAGAACTTTCAGGACATTAAGGCCTTCGGGAAACGTCGCCGTCGTATGGAAGCTCACGGCGCCGGTCTCCGGCGCGTGTTAGTGTTGGCATTCTGCGTCGCCGGCATTTGGTCCGCCTATATTTATCAAGGTGTTCTTCAAGAGACTCTGTAAGTTTCTCTCTCTCTCTCTTTCTTCGAGGATCTGTATGTTCGATCTGCTATTTCCACAAGTGGCTTCCTAAATCTTGCTTCTGAATCGAATTCAATTCTGTTATAACTCTGATGATTTCGGCTTAGATATTTGATTTTACTTGTTTTTATCGTTGGGATGGAGTTTTCCTTTCTGGAAAGTCTATATTTGACTCTGAATTTCATGTTCGTTTCCGAATTTTCAGGTCCACTAAGCGGTTTGGACCAGATGGTGCGAGGTTTGAGCATCTTGCATTTCTGAATCTTGCTCAAAATGTGGTCTGTTTACTCTGGTCTTATACAAGTAAGTTTCTCTGCAACGCATTACTCCATTGCTTGGAATTTATGATTTCATGACTCAACTGTAAAGCTTCATGTCCCTCTTGTTTTGATCATGTAAATCAAAGTGATTAAGCTCTGGTCAAGTGGCAGTGGTGGTGGTGCTCCTTGGTGGACTTACTGGAGTGCTGGCATAACAAACACCATTGGTCCAGCCATGGGTATAGAAGCATTGAAGTACATCAGTTATCCAGCTCAGGCATGTCTTATACTTATCACCTTTCTTTGATTGCATTGCTCTTGCTGTTGCTGTTGTCATTCGTCATTTCAGAATTCAGGGTCTCACTTTTCTTTGCTGGGTAAGATAACATGTAATGCAACATAAATACTGTTTAGAACAATATAGATTGACTCTGTGCAGGGTTTATTTGAGTCTGATTTATTTGTTTTATGCTGAATTTATTCATGTCTATGATGGAGTGTCTCATAAATCATATTTCTGTTAGTATTTTCAAGCAGCATGTTTGTGTTTGGAGTATTTAGTAGGAATTGATTGTGCAAATTCTTTTGTGGAAAACTTCCCAGTTGCAGTTTTCATTTAGATCAAACTGCTTAAATAACTTTTTTATAGTTTTCCGTTGTTCCTAAATGACTTCTATTCTTTGAAAATTGCAGGTCCTGGCTAAATCATCCAAAATGATTCCAGGTGAGCTCCTTACCAAGAAGATTTTCCTTTCTGTTACCACCCTAACGCCTAAGCAAAATCACCAGCTTAGAGCTCTTTCTTCATTCAATTCAATGCCTGTTTCTTCTGATGTCATCTGAGGGAAAGTGGCTCAGTTTATCTGTTTTCCAACCAAACGATTTTGCTTCATTCATTGGTCCAAGTCTAATTTTTTCTTTTGAACAGCCAGAGTTTAAACTAGTCTGCACTAACTTAAAGTAAACATGCTTTATTTATTTAACTTGATTAATTGTTGGAGAAATCTATTGGCCCAGCATGTTTTTCATGTTAGTAAATTTTATTTCATTTTGTAAGTAGCATGTTTTAGTTTGGTGAAAACGTTTTATTTGTCTGCCAAATTTCATGTATCAGGAGAACCGCCAGCTTTTCTTTCAGGGTTTACGTTTGGCAACAACTTTTTCAAAGTAGCTTTTGAAAAGCTATCTACGGGTAGAGTTTAGCGTTTAGCTATAGCTGTTTAATCTTGACCATTAAAAAAATATCCAAAACGCTACAGCTACTTAAAACAGTTATTGCCAAACAGGCCCGTAATTATAGATTGTGAAGGCATTTGAGTTAAAAGAAGTAACCTATATGTCTAATTCCGTGCAGTCATGTTAATGGGCTCGCTAGTTTATGGCATACGATATACTCTTCAAGAGTATATTTGTACATTCCTAGTTGCTGGAGGGGTGTCACTGTTTGCACTAATGAAGGTAAGGAATGTGCCATTTATGTCTATCGTGGGATGAGCTTTTCCTCTCTAATATTACAATTCTCCATGTCCATTCCCAAGCTAGCTGCTGCAGCTTCCATGTTTTCTACTTTGAGTTCTCAACCATTTGCGTTTCTTTGATTACAGAGTAGCTCAAAAACAATAAGCAAGCTGGCACATCCGAATGCACCTTTCGGATATTTTCTTTGTTTCTCAAACCTTATATTTGATGGATTTACAAATTCAACTCAAGATTCAATAAAAGAGAGGTAAAAATGTGAAACCATTTTAATGACTGGGTTAGTTGCAGGTGAAGCCAGAGCTGATCTTCATTTATGTTGGTTTGAACCAGGTTTAGAGAAACAACTGCTTGGGACATAATGTTGGGAATGAACTTATGGGGTACCATTTACAACACCGTGTTCATGTTCGGATTTCCGCAGGCTAGTGGGTATGAGGCTGTTCGGTTCTGCAGACAGCATCCAGAGGCAGCATGGGACATCCTTCTCTACTGCCTATGTGGTGCTGTTGGTCAGAACTTCATTTTCCTTACCATAAGCCGGTTTGGTTCGCTTGCAAACACCACGATCACCACCACGCGCAAGTTTGTCAGCATTGTTGTATCTTCTCTTCTGAGCGGCAATCCTCTGTCGACGAAGCAATGGGGTTGTGTGCTTATGGTATTCTCCGGGCTGTCGTACCAGATCTACTTGAAATGGATGAAATTGCAGAGGAAGAAAGTGGCCTAAAGAGGGTTCTGTAATGAATTTTTTTGAACCTTCTACCTTTTCATCTGATTAGGATTCAATGCTCCAATTCTGATTATATATTACTGCCATTGTAGATGTAATTTGATAGATAATTTACTGAGGATTAAGTAAATGGTAATTAGCCTTTCGGTGACCGAGTACTTAAATGTAATCAATAACCTAGTGCGCATCCTACTGGTCCCAACGGAGCAATGAATTTTCCGACATCTAAGATCACATGACATCTAAATTTTAAAAAATTCCTACTGATGGTCTTATTTTGATAATTTGATCAAAACATTCTTAAACGTTAAATCATCCAATCAATTTCTCTTTGCTTGGTCACATTTCCCTTATGGGAAATAGTAAGGCTTCTCTTTTTTTTTTTCAATCAGAAATCTTACATCAAGTTCCAAATGAATTTTTAAAATTCTCACTCAAGCATTTACTTCTAATATATTATTATCATGGCTTAATTATCAAATACTCCCCTATACTATTTTAACTCGTTCAATTTGATCCCTGAATTCTAAATCATTAATCCCGTGTGCTGTCAGTTGACCTAGAAAAAATAACTATAATGGTTCTTGAAGTTTTGTAATTTTTTCTTAAATGCCCAAAACTTACAAATCTGACTAAAATACCATTGTCCCATCCCAACAAGGAGCCACAAAACCATTCTTTTATTTCACTTCTAAAGCTCTTCTTTGTTGGACACAAATTGTTTTAAAACTAATGACAACCCACGCATCTGTGAGTTCAGTTCAAGCTCAATTACAAATTAAAAGTATCAACTAACAGAGTCGATAATTTTTAAAGAAGACATGGTTAACTCAAACTTGACAATTTATTTAAGCCCCATGGCTGAAATCGGTCCCAACCACGCCATCGTCTTTCGCTCCTCTCCCTCTTCCCTTAAGTTTCTTTTATTTTTCTAATCCGTCTCCATTAAATGACTTTTATTAACTCCAACCCTAAAACTTTTAAAATTGTACAAATAGGACACTAAATCGTTAAAAAAATACCACCGTTCCGTGAATCTAACGTTAGACGAGTTACCGATTCAAAGAACTAAAGTGTCAAAATTTATATAATTGAAAGACTAAGTAGCTCCGTGTTAGAATTCAGGGATCAAATAGAACAAGTCAAAATAGTATAGGGGAGTATTCGATAATTAAACCTATTATCATTGTCCACTGGTCTCTGTTAGTTGGAAGAACTTTTAGTTGTGGAATTTTTTTTTAAAATTTAATTTCTATTTTTTGTTTATAAATATTTAATTATATAACTAACTTTGAACGTTTGTTTTCTAAATTTTAAGAAACCTTATTTGGAAAGTTTCTATTTTAATATGAGAGTTTTTTAATATTTGAAAAAACAAAAAAAAATTATTACTTAAAAACTAGTTATGTGATAATACATTTACAAAAAAAAAATTAGAGATAGAAACTTAAAAAAAAATCCACAAATAAAGGGAGTCTTGACATTTGCTTCTCATTGTCTCCGATTAGGGTTGTTTTGGTGAAACAAAGTGTGGGAATGAGATAGAAAGTGGGTGAGAGGTCAAAACAACTTAGCACTTTATTTTGTAAGGCCTTCCCTCCTCTTCTTCTTCTTCTTCTTCTTCTTCTTCTTTTGCAATTAACTTACCTTTTACTTTTGTTGATGATTGCAACTTGTCGACCACCACTCAGTCACCCATCCCCCTTCCCCATTAACAACACACTCCACAGACCTCTCTGCTCCTCACAACAACAACTGGAAACGCAGAGCACCAGACTTCTGAGCTGCACAAATCTTACTTCTCCCCCAGACAACAGAACATCAAGTAAGTTCCTGTAGAACAGTCAATTCCTGCCAACTTAAATTCTTTTACTAATACTGTATGTTCCTTGAGAGAGAGTATCTGCTATCTTCTTTGAGCACAATGATATGAACTGTCAATTCTTTCCACCCATTGCATGAATCTCAACAGGAAAAGGAGATCAGATCAGAGTAAACATAGAGTGTGCACACCAAACCAAAACACATTTCCATTCAAATCAAGTTTGGTTCCTTACAACAGGAATCAGAGATCAAAACAAATACCCAAAAAGATCCTATCATTCTATACTTAACTCTCTCTAGACACCAAAAGCGATAACCGAAAACCATCATCCGGTCAACAGCTCATTATTTTTTCCTTTTTTTTCCAGTTTTTTTCTTCCTCTCTTTCTTCATCTTATGTAGTGCCGATGTATAATTACACTAAACAAATGTGCTAGTTTCTGTACATAGTTACATATCAGGCCTTAAAAACTACAGTATCGAATAGAAGAGATGTCTGAAACCTTTCGGACGAGAAAAAACAAACAAAGAATGACACACACATAAACAAGCACACAACGGTTCAGTATGAGTGTTCAGCAGGAACTGCCTCTCAGGGAAAAGGTAAACTTTGGAAGTAGCTTAGGGCACCTAATTATCGTGCCTGAGATGCTAGAATGCCCCCAAAGCATTCTAGATCCATAAGCTGGGAATGCAGGATGTGAAATGCCTGCTAAAATTTCAGGCCAAGGTGGCTGCAGTTCAGAAAAAACGGAAAAGGAAGAAAAGAGAACTCAACTCTTGACATGAGGCATGTTTCTCAAGCGAGTGACGATCAGATAGAGGGGCTTTGAGACCATAAACTGTGTGAGGTTGAAAAGGTTCTATAGATTTTGTAGTAGGACTCTTTTGCAGAGAGGTGGTTGTGCAGTGCTGTGGTTGTTTGGATGTGGAGAAGATTCGACTCCAAGAGTTTTTAGTAGAAAGTTTCTTTCCTGCAAAAAGAGAAGTGCAAAAGGGTGGTTAGCATCAGTTCAGCTTGGAAATCTGAAAGTCAAACTGGATCTCACATGCAAAGAAAAATGTTGTTGGTTGTATCCTAACCCATACTGCATCTGAGATTTGAATAACACAGAAAATTCGTTAATCTTGACAGCAATGCAGGGCTAGGTTCATGAAGAGGTTGCGCATTAACCACCTTACCTTTATCCAAAACACTTTCAACATATGATTTAGTCTGGAAAACCTTTTAATTGGTACAAAGTTTGCATTGGTGCCTCAGTGAAGAAACCCATATTAAGTTAAACAGACATATTAAAGGAAGCTTTTAATGATCTTTAAATACTTGCAAGAATTTTGTTTACAGCACTGACTACTGCTTTTTGCAATGCAGTTATGGCCGGTCTTGGGAACTCACATGATGTACACAGAAATGGGAGAGTGGTGTCCATTTAGGTCAAGTGCTCAAATAGGTTAAGATCACTTACACTTTCTGAAAATGTTGGACTGGGAATTCCGGCCGCTAGAGATCTAAACAGAGGGGTGACTTGGATAGGGGAGCTGAATTCTGTACTTGATAAAGCTGATACAGCCCCATCAAGATTGATTTGATCATCACAAGAAGGGCGCCCCTCGACTGCAACACGGTTACATATATCAACCATAACCTCCATTTATTTAAGAATACCAATGTAATTTTCATCTCTAAGCTGAGTTGTGAATTAATACCAGGATTTCCATTTGCAGTTGAAAGGATCCCGGTCTCTCGTACATCCAGGCTAAGTTTTTGTCCACCACAAGCAGGAGTTGGACCAAATCCGATATCTTGATGCACAGAACATATCTCAATGTGGGTGTGATCCACATTTTCAGTGGCTGGATCAGGCATCAAAGTAGATCCTGTGCTGTACTCGGAGCTTGTTGGAGATACCTCCTGCATACCAGGTTGCCTGCAATATGTACGTATTATCATAAAATAAGCAATGTAAGTTGAGGAAGAACCTATATCAAACTTTTAAGTATTATCTTCATTTTGTTTACCTCCAAGATGATTGATTCTCCTCATTATTACTCCTTAACTCCTCTATCAAATCCTTTAAATCTGCAACATCAAATTCGATATCGGAGATTCTATGTCCAAATGTATCTTCTGATTTTGTCTTACTCAAGTAGTCTTGGAGAACCTGAACGTGGCATACAAGAGAACATTACATCCAACTTTATCTAGTGAAAAGAGAAGTTATGCATTGCATTATGATCTGGTATGAACTTGCTCCTCGGAGGATTTGGGGTGAGCGAGGCTATTAAAGCACACATGAAACTCATCACATAAAATTTAATTTAGTTAAAATTAAAGAAAGTTTGTTTGTGAATCAGTTTTGAGGAGGAAGCCATTCCCACACCACCAATACCATCCATTAATGCCCATTTAAAGAATAGTGTGTTTGTGTGGAAAACTGTTGAAACTGAATGAATCATTGTATTTCTACCCATTTATCTATACAAGCACCGGGAATTTATTTAGACAACCATGCTATTTAAGAAGTATGAACTACCTATTCAATGAACGTAATGGATGTCACAACCAACGAAAACTGCAAACAGATGAAATCGCTTCTCACCTTCCATGCATTTTCCAGACTCCGTTCTGTGTTCTCTGCACTAACCTTAAGTGCCAATGAGCTAAGCAGCTCTGCTTGCTCCATCAAAGCAATTATCTTTGGATCATCCTTTTTGAGAAAAGTTCCTTGAGTCTTTATATTCTGAGCTGTTAGAGCCACAAAGATGGAGCAAATTACAAAAAAGGGTGGCTAGGAAACATGCAAGAAATAGTATTGTAAAAAGAGAAGCAAAAATAAAAGCTTAAAACATGCATATATAACATCACTGCCATTTTTTGCATTTTCAAGTTTGAAGATTTCAATTTTATCTCTTCTTTCTCTTCGGACATGGAAAACTTTATGCTCAGTAAATACAAACCAGTTCCCACTATCAAAATCGCAAAAGCTCAGCAGATGAAATACATTACTTGATGGATCTAAAAGACACTTTCCTGAAACGAATTCACGCCAAGCAATGAAGACGCTAAATAGCAGATGGTTTTAAATTCAAAATATGGTCTTTTTTGGTATCTGGAGATTATCCAGAAAATGGCACTTACCATGCTCTAGAGAATCCCATTCCCATAGTCAACTGTGCTATTAGAGGGACCGACAACATTTATCATTCTTAATATATGACATGATTCAAGTAAAACTTTCACCGGAGAAGATAAAAACTTTCATCGGAGAAGATACAACAAGTTGAAATCCCAACTTTTTCAATGTATTTGGTGGTTTACCATCACTAGAGGCCTCCTTCACATTGCTGATATGATTCCGCAGCATCGGATTGTTGTTGTGAAAGTTTTGGACCAATACAGCAAATGGGGGCCTTAACTGCTGGCCGGCAGCAGTTCCTGACGGTCTATGTTCTCTATTACTGAAGTTGCTACCTTGTGTTGGATCAGGAATATGGGCCCTCCTGGATTAGTGGAGTAAAAGAAGAGCTTGTATTATACAATGGCTACTGAGACTGTAATGATGCTCCATGTAGAAGCTGAAATAATCTGTGGTACCTTAATCTTTTAACAGGCTCAGAATTTCCTGTTTGTCCATCTGTATTAAGCCCATTCTGGAGCAAAATCCGTTTACTATTCTGGTTTATATATGTATTGTTGTTCTCCTTTGCTAAGGCCTCATACTTTGCTCTCTTCTTGCACAGGGTTGTAAATCTATTTTTCACGGCATTATCCGTTCTGCATTAGATGGAGAAAGAAAAGGAGCAAGAAGGTTAGAAGGCAGAAACACACACACACACACACATGAAAAAGTAAAATTTCTCTAACAAAAAGGAGAGATTAAGGACACCGTGCATACCTGCCGGAGACCACTTTAGCAATTTCTGTCCATCTGTTGCCGAATACTTTCTGTGCCTGCCAGGTCATATAGGCTCTTCACAGTTCAGAATCAAAGTAATACAAAACGATGCTTATTCCATCAAGCCAAGGGCATATTCCAGCATTGAAAGAGGAAGACTGTAGAGCATCAGAGATAAAAAAAAAAACAGGAAAAAAAAAAAAAAAAAAAAAAAAAGGAATGAAAGGCCTTTCCTGAAGAGTTAGACAAGAGATATGGAAAAGCTACAGATTTTTTTTGTTGAAATAACTTTCTTGGTGTTTGATTCATGTCATAAAGCAAAGAGCATCAAATACCTCGCACAAGAGCATATCTTCCTCCGGGGACCATCCTCCCTTCTTGAAGTCAGAATTCAAGTATGTGTACCACCTGTAGAATTGTACCCAAAAAATACCAACTTTTAAAGAAGAAAACAAAAATCAAACCGAGAATCAAAAGGAATAACAGAGCCCTTGAACCCCTTTAACCCCTAACTTTTCAAATCTTACAATCCACATCCTCTTCATCAATCATCATCAGTTTACTAACCTCCTCCTGCATTGCCTTGTAGTCTTATCCTTAAACTTTGAAGCAATGATCGCCCAACTGTACACCAAATATTGAAAAGATAATCTCAATAAATTCATCCATATCCAGGAATGACACAGAACAAACCAAGAGCACTTACTTGTCAGTGCCATGAACACTAATTTGCTCCCTAAGTATATCATCCTCCTGCAGACCCATCAAATCACCAACAGTGAGAAAACCCATCAACGGCTAGCAAATAAATGAAACACAAACAGAACAGAAGGGCAATCATCAAGCTTATATAATACTATAAACAAAAAGGAGGAGGATCGTGACACCTCTTGGCTCCAGGTGACGATATGGCGCTCCTTCTTAGAACCTTCGTTGTTGCTCTTCTTCACCTCCTGCATTCTTCTTCTTCTTCTTCACTCTCACTTATGACTCTTCTCGACAAACGACGCTCCACCCTTATAAAAAACTAGTAGCAGAAGCATAATATAATAAAAAGACTATGTCCGAGTCTTTGGATCGCCGCTTTTCACTTTACAGGATTACTGTTGGATTTGAAAAGAACCCACAAAGCGTTTTGCGGGTACTAGAGGCGGAAGAGGCTCCTCCTGCTTACGCCATTGAAGTTTTTGAAAATACCTCGGATTCTATCTGAAGTTTTATAGAGCAGGAATCAATCAAAGGAAGAAGAGTGTAGACTGTGATGATGATGGAGGGCTTTAGTGATCGCGAGGCCCGAGGAGAGGGATTAGGGTTCGTATTTTGGAGATGGGTATTTGGGAAGATGGAAGCGTAGATCTACTGGAATGAGAAATTTGAGATTTTTGGTGATGGGATGAAGAAGGAAGTAAGGCTGCTGTTCTGTTCTGTGCTGTGCTTCAGAATTTGCTTGATCGGGTCTCAATCCGGGTCGGGTTTTAGAAAAGAAAGGAAAAAAAGTCTTTTCAAATACCCCACAACAAGCAAGTATTTAATATTTTGCTGTATTTTTATGTTGAATTTTTTTTAATACTAGTAATTTTTTCAGTTTTACCAGAATCCAGTATTATTGGACTTTTTTTAAACGTAATTTTTCTATTGACGTAAATTACACTCGAACCTGAAACATTACTTGGTTGAATAAACATTTTATCTTATCTCGTTAAAAATTATTACTTTTTTTGTTTCAGTAAATTTGATATATTTTTATTTTTTAAATATTTCAGTAAAATTAATACATTTTCTAAAATTAAAAAAAAATTGTATCAATTTTATTTTATTTCCTTTTTTATCGTTCAAAAAAATAAATCTCTATTCTCAGTCGAATGTATCATTTTTTTGTGGAATTGGGGGAGTAATAACTATATTGAAATTAAATATGGTAAGATTATTAAAGTTTTCACTCAATTTTTTTAATGGTATTTCCTTTTCTTTTTTTTTTAACTCACTATTTGGTTTAAGGTATAAACAAAATAGGAAGAATTTCAAAACCAAAAGAAAAAACAGAGAAATTTTAAAATAACGGATGGTTGTTTTGGGTGCGGTAGTGCGCGGGTATTGAGGAGTAGTTTTGAAAAATGAAAATTTAACGCTGAATTCCATGACATTGTCACGAATGATGACGGACACCACCCTTCCCACGGTCGGCCCATTTTTGGGATGCCCATCAAACTTCTATTTTCTTTCCTTTCAGATACTCAACCTTTTCTTTTCTCCATTTTCACCCATTTGAGTTTCAAAATCATATCATATATGCCTTCCAACGACTTAAGAGACACATTATGATCCAATTTCGGAGAGAACATCAAAGATTTAAATTTCCTAGTAGTTGCTAGATTGAAAAAACGGGGACAATCTTCGTATCTTGCGCGTTGCTGGATAGGGTCTCTAGTGTTGTCAAAGGGTTTTGTCTCTTGTTATGATTGGCACAATTGAGGACTTGTTCTCCCTTTATGGTTATCCTCGATATTTATCGTCTGATTTAGAATGAAAATCATTCCCTTAAAAAAAATTAATTTGAAATTAATTTATCTGCAATATTCCACAAATAGTAGAAAAAAACAAAGAAAATATATCTGTAAAGTAGACATGTGAAATTGTCATTTGTCTATAAAAAATGTAAATTTATATTTAAAAGTAGCTGAAAATAAAATCATAACTAAATTAAATATTGAAAAACAAACTGATGGAGATGGAGTATTATTACTCCACTATTTATTTATTTTTAACATCTTGCATTAGTGTATATACTTGTTTCAATGTTTATATATGTTTCACTGAATCTATGTACTCTGTTTCCCTTTGTTTTAACAAATTTATCCCGAATCTTAGGCCACCATCCGGTACCCAACGAGTATCATAGATATCGATATTAACCATCTAAAAATCAAATTTATTAATATTATTTTTTTATTTTTAAAAAAATATATGGTTAATTTATTACCTTTAGAGCCATTATATCCATTTTCAGTTAACAAATCTTGTAAAAAAATAAAAAAAATTACGTTATTTTAGCTTAGCTGCGAAATTGGCGTAATCGTCAGTTTATCGAATCGCCGTTTTTACCGATGTATAAAAAAACGTAATATATATCATTTTTAATCCTAAATTTTAGTTTGAAAAAGCTTATAATAATTAAATAAATAATAAATTAATCAAAAAAAGTATTTTTGTATGTAAATAAAATATTTATTTATTATTGTTTAAGCTTGTAGATATCGGTATTCACAATCACCAGGTGAATACCGTAGAATTTCCTCCGAATATTATAGAAACTTTCTTAGTTCTATGTAAAAAAGAGAAGGGAAAAAAAAAAAAACAACAACAACAACCAAAAAGAAATAAAGAAAAGCTTTCATAATCCAGTCAAAAGGTAAATAAAAAATGAATTTCTTACCCCAGTCAAAGTTTCGGTCATTAACGGTAAAAGTATCTTTGGCTAATACTTGTCGCTTGAACTTTGCTGAAGAATATTAGCACGAGGAGTTTAATAGGATAAAGGTAACCCTAATATGCCCCAAATTTAAAGAAATCATGATATTTTTTAAAATCTCTGAAATTATCGATCATGCTGGACGGACAGTAGGGTTGGAGGAGGATAGGCGTCGGCCTTTTGGATAATGGAGGCAGGAGTATGATGGTTGAGCTGAAGTTAACGAGTGGTCCGAAGGGGAATGCAAGACTAGGGTTTTTTTTATTAAACATGAGTGATGTTTTTTTTTTCTCGATACATTTAGGATTAGGGGATGGATAAATTGGAGACTTGAATTCAAGATCTTCACTTAGTATCCCTAAAGCATAGTCACTAGGCCAGATGGTTAGGACAACAAGAGTGATGTTTAGTTTAATTGTTTGCCGAGGCTTTTTTGTTGGGTTGGGGTGGGGTGGGTATATGTAGGTCAGTGGCAGAGGTATGTGGGGATTGGGGGTGGTAACTATCATTTTATTTTTATTTTTTTAAATGTAGAGGTATATAATATTATTTAGATTAATTAACAGATTAAATTTCTTATTTTATACAGTAACTTAAATATATTACTCAACAATCTATTATGTAATGAGAATTGAGTACAAATAAAAAAAACTTCACCCCACACCAAACACAAATCTGATTCCTAAAATATTGTATACTAGTATGAGTGTGGTAGTATTTAAACTTTTGATAACAAATTGTTGTTGACAACAATTTTTTTAAATTATAGATAGATGTTACTCTCTGTGTCCTTTTTTAATAGTTATGTTTATTTTTTAGCATCTAATCTATATTTTTTTTTCTTTAACATTTTGGTTTATAAAGTTAAGTAACTTAATGTGTCTAGTTTATGAAAATATTTATTTCAATTTTTTTAGAAAGTTCTTTCTAGTAAAAAAAATTGAGCAAAACCAAAAATTTAAAAGTCAAATGTAATAATTAAATAGAAATAGAGGGAGTAATTTTTAACTAACCAGTGAACAAAAAAAATCACATTCTTTCTTTCAACATTTATGAAACTAAAACTCCACCTAAAACCAGTCACACTTTAAAAGATAAGGTACAAGAAATTGTAAGATATGAAAATTGTCTATGATTAGTGAATTATGTCGTTTTCGGCGGCTACCTGTATTATTTTAGTAAAATATTATAGAAAAAAATTGAATTTTTTTAAATTGATTTAAAGTTTGTGAAAGGAAAAGACGAGTGAAAAAATCTGATTTATCTTCTTGTTTTTTTTTTAAAAAAAATTGTGCAATAATAAATCTGTATATTAATGACTTGAATGAGCATTATATTAGATTTTAATACCTTTTAATATGTACTTTTACAATAATGTCGACTTTTAAATGACTTAATAGGTATATAACTTTTTTTCTCTTGACTAAGTCATTTAAAAATTTAACTCTTCAAATTACATTATATGAATAATAATAATATTTGTATTTTTCCGTCACCTCTACCTTCCAATCTTGACTTCGGCGCCACTGATATAGGCACGTATGGTATAGGTTGTAGACAGTGAACTTATATTTTCTTGGTGTTATATTTTACATTTGGATTAATTTTAAAAATTCATACTTGAGTTGTATATGAAATCGAAAGCAGGTAGGTATGCTAAAATAAAAATAACCCTTAATTATACTATACTAATTGTATGGTTTATCGTACTTTTACAAAAATCACGGGCGAGCGGCTGCTCACCCCCGTCCCCAAGTATCTTCGCCCTGCCAATAATTTACCGTGTTATCGATTAGGATTAATAATTTTGGATAACTTTTCCATACATCAAAGTAGGAACGTTTTTTTTTTCACAATCATGTTATTAATTAATACTTTAGAGGAATGTATTGCACAATCATTTTGGATGTTATTTTAACATTCTTTTATTAAACATCATGTGCTCATTCTCGTGGATCAAACAATTATCAAGTACTTCACAAGATTTAAATAGAAAAGCCTCCAAATCAAAATCAAAGTGATTGTTCAAAGTGAAATGTTGATAGTATTTCTCATACTTTTATAATGGAAATAATTTTGTGGGCTCTATCATGCTATTAACACTCTTTTTATGAGGATCAATATATATTTGATACACAACAATAGAAAATATTTGATTTCATGGTAACCGATGCTAATCTAGCAATTTTCAGTTCTTCATCATAGTTACACTTCTCATTTTCGGTAACAATATTTGATTTTGATTTAAAAAATACAATCTCGTGCATCCTCGGCCGCCACCGCCATCATACTTCCGATGACTTAATATATTGCCTTAAAAATTATCACATTGACCACTCTTTATCATTTCTATCAACAATATTTAGTTATAACTAAGAAACACATGTATTTATGTTTTCCGGTCTCCATCAACACCACGACTATGATTTTGGCCGCCTAATAATTCGAGAGACAAATATTATACCAAAATTGCTTACTACTACTATATATATATATATATATATATATATATATATTTAATTTCAGGATAATTGTTACATATAAACCTTTCCCATTAAGACGTGGTGAATTTTGGAAATGAATTTATGATAATGAATACTACATGTGATTCATAGTAGATGAAAATTAAGTTTATAAGTATTGGTTCAAAATTTGAATGGAATTTGTTTAAAGTGACATGACGATCTTCGTGACCCGTAACCATATCATGGATTATTGTTTGCATCATCTTTTAGTATTTGAATTTTTGTTCATATCAATTACATATGTATGTGTATGTGTATGTCCATTTCATGCAATATGTGTCTGTTTGTCTTTATATCACACCTCTATGACAACCCCTACGCGCTATCAATCATCAATCGCATACACGCGCCCTTTCATTCCCCGGGAAGCTTCTCTGTCTCTACTTTGTGTACCAAACAACTGAGGTCACGTGACTGTGTTCGCGTGTGAGCCTTTTTTTTATTTTTTTTATTTTGTGGTTTGTAATTACTCCTAATTTCAAATTTAAAAATCTCCGGTATTTCCCCCCCCCCTATTTTCTATTACCTCTCCGCGGACGGTAATTATTGCTGCGTGAGATGAATTGTAGATTACGTTTTTAAATTTTTTTGCTAACTCATGGAGTCATGGTATATATATATATATAGGTTTTATTATCGGATAGTCCCTTACATTATATCGATTCAATCACTTTAATCTCTAAATTATAAAATATGTCAATTCAGTTCTTTAATTATGTATTGTCGAGCACTTTACCCCTTTAATCATATGAATATTAGTTGATCTTAAAGAAAATGTCTATTATGATCCTATTTATGACCAAAGTCCCTAAGACTATCACATCTAACAAAAATATCATCTCACTCATTTTTCTGGATAAGTGAGTCGGGTTGAATAGAGAAGCAGGACTAGCCACTACAACCCCTTGAAGTTTTGAACTTAAACTTTTGTAACCTAATACTTTAAATTCTTACAAATATGTCACATATCTGTAAAAAAAATTAACGTGTCCTATTTTGATCATCTTTTAAGAATTCGTCCTATTTGAATCCTAAATCTGAGTTTTTTGTCCTGTTTTAATCATGTTGTTAAATTATCCGTTAAATTTACCGTTAATTAAATGAAATTTACATAAATACCCCCACAATTGTAGCCTAATTACACATTTAATATAATTATAACCATTAAACTTTTAATAAATCTATATTTAAGTCTCTAATGTTTTTTCTCTCAATTTAGTCTCATCTCTTCCAGCTGTGTACCAGATTCAACTTAGGGATCAGTTTGGTTTTGGTGCGCAAATGAAACAAAATGGATCAATCTCAGTTATTGAGCACTTGAATTTGAAGAACAAAGCGAAGAAACACACCAGTAACACCATAAACAACAAAACATTTGCTACAAAAAAAGTTCCAATTTTCTTAATTGTTGACTGCCTCCTT
>JBBYHH010717364.1:0-11784 GCA_038382905.1 Daphne laureola
AGGTTCAACGCCATGATGACTCGATCATGTATATTAGTCACCTCTTTATCGATCCGAATCAGTACCTCAAAATTTGACTCATTCTTTCTATGTATAAATATTCACAGGTCGTTGAAGTTGAAGGTAAAGAGATTGAAGGAGGATAAGCGGATAGAGAAACGAGAAGCTCTCGTCGGAGATCGCCGGAATCTGAAGAATTTGGTGCTAATTTTTTTGATTTTGTGGCGTTTAGATCTGAACGGAGCAAGATGTAAGCGAGCACAAAACTCGAAGGTGAGGAGCAAGATATTTAGATAATTTATAATATTTATTCAGACATTATATAAAAATGTGTAAAATAACTATATAAACAGTATAAACTTTTGTAACAGACAATATTATATATCACTTTAGACACTATGCAATTAATTAGAAATTCACGATAATTATTTTATATTTTGTTATAAACACTTTTATACATTACAAAATAAATTTTTAATATTTTGTATGCAATTAACTGTTTATAATGTAATAGACAATTTCGCTACACCTAAAATGTGCAAAATAAATAAATAAACAGTTTTCAATATTTATTCAGACATTATATCACTTTTTAATAGACACTATAGAAATGTATAAAATAACTAAATAAATAGTATAAACTCTTGTAATAGACAATATTGCATATTACTGTAGACACAATGCAATTAATTATAATTTAACGAAAAAAATATGGCGATTAATTTATAAAAAAATTGTTCCACAAATTGTAGCGGTGGTTCTGTCGGCGACGGCAGTGGTGTCGGCAATGGTTGTGGTGGTTCCGGCGGCGATGACTGTGGCATGTGGTCCGATGGCGGTGGCGACTCTAGAGGTGGTTCAGGCGGTGGCTTCGGCGGTGGTTTTAGCGGTGGCAACAAGGGTGGTTGTGATGGTGAATAGTGGTTTTGCCTAAGAAGGGTATTTCGGTCTTTAGAATTATTAGTTAAGTAGTTAGATTAGTTAGGTAATGTTAGGATCAATCAGGGGCGGAAGTGTGTATGGACTAGGGGAGATAGTGGGCACCCTGAGATTTTTTAGAATATAGAGATATATAGTATATATTTAGAGTAATTATGAATGTTAATTATTATTTTAAATTTAATCCATTAATTTCAATTCACTAAACTCATTACTATTCCAACAATCGAGTCCATTATCACATAAATTTCTATCCACTATGTGAGAGACGGACCTACATTCACTGAAAGGGATCCATGGATCTTTTTTTTTTTCTCAATGTTGTATATGTGATATATAATTTATTGATAAAATCTCTTAAAATTTGTAATGAGCCCCATCAATTTTGTGATATTATTTCTGTATTTTATATTTCATTCGTTCAAAAAGTTTTACAACAATAAATGATATTTAAAAAAAAAATTATAATATAGTCAATATTAGTCTCTTTATTTGTAAAATATGTTTTTTTCTCTTTAAATTTTCAACTATTTGATTTTTTTCTTAAACCATTTGTTCTTATAATCCTTAAGCCAAATCAGATGTTGCAAAAATTTGTAATATGCTCCCTCTATCCCAAAATAAATGGTGTGTATTATACTTTGAGATGTCATTGAAAAATTGGTGCATTTTCTTTTTTAGAAATTTTAGTTGAATTATTTTACTCAAATACCCCTAATATTACATCACCTATTACTCCAATTTGTCACTAAAATTATTTTGGGAGAGGGTGGATGCTAATGATGGGGGTATTTTTGACCAGTTTTTTTTCTTCCCTCAATTTCTTAGTTTAAGTGTCAAAAGAAATGCACCATTTATTTAGGAAGAGAGAGTACATTGGAATATAAAAATAGACATCCATTTAAAAATTTATGAATTCGCGCCACTACACTTTATTTATGATAATATTTGAAGAAATCAATGACTACTCTGAATAAAAATTCTTGATTTCACCAGTGGGATTAACTAGGGATTTTTTCCATTAATTAACCGGATTGTCAATTAATGGGTATATTAGTCTTTATATCACTAGTAATTTTACTTACTCACTAATGGGTAAATAGAGTCGGTGGTGAAAATGTTAAATGTGATTTATTCGTTACATATTTAACAGTATTTTTAAGGTTCATAAAAAACAGTATTCTAAACGGAGTTAAGTTGACTGTTGATAGAGTAATTGTAGTTTTGGACGCAAAAGATAATAATTCCGTGTTGGGCTAGGAGCAATTCGAGCGTTGGGCCTAGCCTCTCAGTCTTAGGGTGATTCGGCTCTGCACCATTTTCGAATTCTCGATGCTTTTAGCGAGCGAGAGAGAACATGGTTCGTCGAATTGGTCGGTTACAGGGAAAAGGGCTGGCTGATCAGGGACAGGGCTCGCTCATCTTTTTGTTAGTTTCATTTCATCAATCATGGCGGTACTGTATTCACCAATTTTGTTTATATATCTTCGATTTGAACTTGCGTTATCGGTGGTCAGGTCTGTTCACGACATTGCTGCGCGCCGCGCGTCGATCTATTACTTTGTTTGTTTCCTTCTTCAGCTCGTCTTATGTTTATACGTCTTATACTTCAGAGGAAGATGACGGAATTCTGTGTTTCCACTGCTTAATTGCCTGAACTTAGCTAGTGATGAGATGAGATTTCAGCCTACCTAGCTTGTTGCATTATTAGTTACTACTTTGTTTCGTCTTATACGTCTAATTACATCCTTCTACTCAATTGCCTACCTATGCCTGCTTTAATTTGCTCCTGAAATCATGAACATATGAGTATTGCTATTGTTACAGTAAAACACTACTAATAGTACCTCATACGACACCACCATATTAGGAGATATGAATATACTACTAGTATTTAGCAAGCAGATGAAGTGAGGCTCATGTTAATTATGAAAGTTCAAGCCGTATCTACATGATGATGGGTAGCCACTAGCGAGCCTTCCATTTCCTGCATGCAGCTACTTAATTAGCAGTTAGTTTGTTCTATATAGTAATTACCTTGTGCCATAAGTCAGTGGATCTTGGGTTTTAACAGCATCTTCAACTTTTCCTATCCTCGGTTACCTCCTCCGATAATTAATTAAGCCATCTCTGTCAAATACTTCTTCCTTCAGGATATTTATATATATATAAAGGCCCGCCATTACCCAAGTTTGGTGAATGGAATGCTGTCAATGACCCTTCAAAGGTTCACAGTTATTTCTAACAAGGCTAGGAATGCGAAAAAAGATGGGTGACAAACCAAAAACCGACCCTGTATGTATACCAGCAGGAAGCAGCACTTGGAGACCCGAGCGCATTCTGAAACTGTAAGTTGTAGTCTTTCATAGCTTCATCAGTTTATGCCTGTTATGTGAATGAGAAATGTGGAATCAATGCGTATTTTTTTTCAATGTTTTCACTTTTAATTGCTTGTGGAATTGCAAAGTCAGTAGTGCTTTTGCAATTGCATAATCTTCTCTAGGGAATCCATTATTCTCAGAATGCATGCTGCATGTTCTGGAAGGCAATTTCTGTTCTCTGTGATTTCAAGATCACTTTAGTAAATACTACAAAATTCCAATTTCTGTTTCTTAAAATATATCTGTCGTATTCATATATGAATTGTATCTAGATACTATTTATAAAGTACCAATTCAGTTGCTTGTCACAATTTTTTCTAGATTTGGGTCTGGTTACTTTTGTTGCATTCCTTATCATTGTTTATGGTGAGGCTAATTTTACTGTTAGTTGGTTTAATGTGTACAGTGTAAAGTTCACCTTCTGGTATTATTAAGGCATGCATCCTTCTCCCTCCCCTCCCCCTTTGCAAAATTTATTCACTTTTTATTTTCTTATGAAAATTTCTAGCGATATCTCAGGGTTATACATTCATCCAGTTGTGACTTGTTTGGGATAATGCATAACCCTTCTTTATCTCCATCATGTTTGCACAGCAGCCAGATCCTTCTCAGCCGTTGCCATAACTTCTGTAGTAGTATGCTAGTCATTGCTCAGAACTTTATGGGTGTCTAGATTTAGACTCGTTCAATTTTCTTTCCTGATTTTTGTTGATGAAAGTTTTGAAAAATAATTTGTTTTTAAGGAGGAGGAAACATTGTTTTCTATACTTTGTGCATTAGAAATGAAAAATTTGTTTTTTATGCTTTTCCACTTCATTATGTAAGTTAATTTCTAAAGCGTAGGAAACAGGTTTTTTTCAGCTTCTTAAAACAAGCTATATATGCACTTGGAGGGCATTTGGTTTGTGGTTTTTTTTATTCTCATCCTTTGCAAATTTTGGATTCAGAATACCACCTACAAGTAAAGTATTCTTAGAATCCATTAAGTTATTATGTTTAAAAAATTACAATAAAGCCTTCAAACTTTATATATGGACACATTTAATCCTTGAATTTGGAAAAATTTACTAATAATCATAAAAAAATACACATTTGGTCCCTGAATTTCTGAAAAATTTACAAATTGGTCCTTAAAAATTACACATTTAGTCCCTGATTTTTTATAAATTTGATAAAATGATCACTGTAAAATTGCATGATTAGTCCTTAAACTTTTGTAAAAGTTACATAGTGGTCCATGTACAATCCATATTATTAGAATCATTGAACCAAACACAATATTGTAAGAATATACATTTCTATTCTTTATCATTAACACTTTCTATATTTTCACATTTCATGAATTCTTAGAATCTGCGAACCAAACGTCCTCTTCAAGTATTATCAAAAGAAATTTAGATACCAAACATGGAAAAGTTTCAACATTCTAAAACGGCTCCTACAGCTTTATGGTTGCTACTTAGAATGTACTGGTAGTACTGTTGCATGACGCCCTTTCTTTGCCTTGGCAGAAGGCAATTTTCACATGCAGCTATCTTCCTTTAATAAAATCGTGTAATTAATGGGTGTGCATTAGCATGTGTGCGTACTGTTGAAGATCATATATATATATATATATATATATATATGGATACGACACTTGTGAAATGGTTCTACTGTATGTAATCTGCAAATGTTGAGTAGTTTTGACTTGTGAATATGACAGTCACATTGGTTAGCATGAGATTGTTTCGTGGCCTCAGAAAACAGTCTTGGTTCTTTTAAATATTTTCTTGAATTTTGGTCTGGGTCCCATAGTGCCGTACTGCCGCCCATATACTAAATTGGTTAGCACGAGTATGTATGTGTATGGTTCTTTTGCCGTTCAAGAAATTATGTGTTTTCTTATAAATTAAGATAACACAATCGAAAGGTCTTCTTGTCTAGAATGTATTGATAAATTTGCTTAAAACTTTGACCAATAGTTGAATGAAAAATTGTAGTGAAACTAAAGGGAATTTTCTCTAAAAGTTGCAAAAGGAATTTCTTATCAAGGCTATTCTCTAAATGTAAAAACAAATCTCTATTTATAATTAAGGAAATGATCTAGTTTAAAAAAAAAAAATTGAAAGAAAATTACTGATATAATTAATGGAAAATTTTATCTATACTAATTGTCCAATTTATTTGTAGTATTAGCGTTCAATAGATTATTTGAAATTTTTTGAGATGAAAGGATAAGAATGTAGAAGTTTACGTAATTGAAGAAATTGTCTTTTGTTCTCCAATTTATTTCATCTCATCACTCAAGTCCTCGAGCTTTCCAATATGCTTTAGTTCATGTTCTTCTTAGGCTCAAGTAGTGATGGAGAAGCTTTTATCCACTCCTTTTGTTTGATCCTTCAGCTTGGTGCCATAAATATCCATTTTTCTCTTCTTCAAGGGCCTTGCCCTTGTAGTATCGTTAAAGCTTAATACATCAATAGTATGAAATACGAGTATATTATATTGGCTTAATTCCATTGATTATGGCTCCTTGCTAGCTATTAATTGTGATCGAGAATAATTGTTAGAAATTAAGACTTCGGTTAGAGGTGGTCAAGATGGTGTGGGCGAGTCCAATACCATGAACGTTAGCCGGTCATTCAAAACATGTAGGCATAGAATTTTAGTAATATTCCCTCTCTGTGGGGACGATGAGCTTTGGAATTTCAACAGAGCAGCCGCAAGAAGAGCCATTTCTTGGTTTCTGTTTTCATTTTTATTGGGTTGGGTCCATAAAATCTTGGCTTTATTATTAGATAGTTCGCTGAATTATGTTGATTCAATTATTTTAGTCTATAAATTATAAAATGTGTCAACTTAGTCCCTTAACTATGAATTGTCAAACACTTTATTCCTTTGATTGTATTAATGTTAGTTGATCTTAGAGAAAATGACTATTATGATCATAATTTTTTTTAATTTATATCTAAAGTTCATTAACTATGCAACAAAATGTTTTAAATTCCTATAAATAAATCAAATATTTGTTAAAAAATTAATACCGTTAGAGTCTTAGTAAACGAATTATCTAATTAAAAGATTAAAATGTTTGAATTTTTAAAATTCAAAAATTGAATTGGTATATTTTATAATTTAAAAATTAAAATGTATGAATTAAAATAAATTAGAACACTATTCGATAATAAAGTCTATAATCTTTGGAATTTTCTTCATCAAAATACATAGGAGAACAAGAAAAGAAAAAGATTTGATTTGATTTGACTTGATTTGGCGGACACGTGAAAGATGGGAGAAGAGTCGGTTTCTCGATTATGTCATAAATGTATTTTTCTTATTTCTTATACTCTTTCTGGGCTATAAATAATTAATTTATTTATTTTACTGTTTTTAACATATTTAATTTATAATTTATTTTTATAAATATTTTGACATATAAAATTAATCAATTTATATGTGTATTATAAGGTATAACATATTTTTTTAAAATATATTTTTTCTGAATTTTTTATTTATTATTTATCTTTAAAAAAATTGAATCAAATAGAACTACACAAAACATGAAAATTAAATGAATCAATTATTTAAGGACGGAGGGAGTATAATTTATTTCTGAAGTAAAAGTGACAATAAATTTGGGGGATTCAGGGTTTCTTATATTTATCCTCACAAAGTTTATCACTTAACACTACTATCCACGTGTTAGATTTTTTTATATGGTGATAGCTATTCTGATCGAGAGAAACATGGAACATTCTACTTCCTCTATAATCCGTGTTCGTTTTTTCTTTCTTTTTTTCATTGTATTGCAATTCATATCTCTACGTAAATTGTGTAATTTATATTTTCATTTTTGAAGTAATTTTATTCTCGATGTTTTTTCATTGTTTGATATCTATGTTTTTTTGTCTACAATTTTTACACACATTAGCTGTAACTTTTCAAAATTTGTCTGACAGTAGATTACAGTTTGATGACTTAATTAATTTTTTCCATTTTATTTTTATTTTATCAATTTTGAGTAAAATTATCTATAGCGTTTTAAAATTCTAATATGCCAATAAAATTTAAATAAAAGTCTTAAAATATCAAACACATGTATGGTCAAGTATGTTCTCTAACAACATATCATAGGTTCGTAGATATTTCAACATGTTCACACAATATACAAGTAATATTTAGACTATGACCGTAGCAGGATCAGACAATTGCACGAAAAAAAACTCATACAAATGTAACACGGAAGAATCAAAATCGGTTAAAAAATCATCATAAACGTTTTGCATATTATCAGACAATATTTTAGTATAAAATCGGACAAAACCATTGTATATCTTCAGACATTAGTCCCAGACAATATATCGGAAAACTCATACAACATTAAATATACTGTCAGATAAATCCATAAAATTATCATTCACTCATTCATTCAAGTAGAATCAACTGATCATCTAAAATAGAAATAAATGGCGAATACAATTTGTGCATACCATCATTCATACAACTTTAACTTGCCAGAAATGTCAGATAATAATATTAATATGATTAGATAATAATTCATATATGTTAAGATAATATGGATATATTATGCATGTATATGATCAAATAATTTACATTTAATTACCACACAAATCTCTAACTCAATATTTATCAAGTTTGACGGAACCGTTAGGTGAATATAAATCAAACCCAAACTTATGAATGGAGGGGGTAAAAAACTAAAGTAAAGTTGTGAAGACAGCCAAGAGATTTGTTTTAACATGGTTTTAAATGTTTATGTACAATTATTGCATGTTATAGCTAGGTCGTTAGTTAGGGAGTAGTTGTTACAGTATCTTGTTATGTTATGTCCTCCTCTTGTTATTTTATTGTATTTCGGGAACATGCTTTACAATTATTAGTATTATTATTATTATGTGGGATCCGTTGCTTTGCGGTTGGTCGGCAGTTTTTCCGGGTAAATTAGTTGTTCTAACGCTTCTTTTCTACGCCTATATATCATTCCTTACTTCATTACTCTTTTAGGAGTAGTTATTTTAACATGGAGTACAAACTTTATCTCATTCATTCTAGTATTTTATGAGCTTAATCTGTTCATTACTATTTGGAGAGACAGAAAGAAGGTATATATAGATGAAAACAGATATAGGTAAAAATTAATAATTAACACTATTATTTGATACTAACATCCTAACGGCATCTATAACAATTCTAGTTAATTTGAAAGTTAAATTGTAGTTAAAATGATAAAAAAGTTATTTTAAGATAGTGATTTTAATATTCTCACCATACCAATACTAGTCATTAACTATTTTTGATTAGTGAATTTAGCATTTTCTCTTTTCGCTCCCAAATTTGGAGAGCATGATATCAAAAGCTATTATGACTAGTGTAATAGGAAGCATTGTTAGATTAGATTTTTTTTCATTTTTTCTAATTATATTTGATTTAAGAGTCTTATAACTAGTATTGTTATAGATGCTCTAATCAAATCTCTATCATATATGTCAGTTAGGATTTGGCCACTTTTATTTAAACTTCATTTTGACAGATACAAGTAAAGCATGCAAATTTTTGTTGTGATTCACATTGCTAGCTAATTTCTGTCCCAGATTTCGTCAACGAAAGGTAACGTGCACCTGAAAAGGTTTGGTGCTTGACTGTGAAATGCATGTTTTCATACTTTCTGAATAATTCGTGGGTTACGATCAACATGTGGATGATCAGATCATACACGCCCCCATCCACAAGAATTAATTGAAAGGTTGGCTTAATAATTTCTGATTAACCCATATAATTTCAGAATGAATAATTGGTTAACAAATTATACACACTTATAAGCTTAGATACTTCCATATATACACACATATCAAAGAAATAAAAATAAACACTGAAAAATTCATTTCAATTCATATGGCGATCAATTCCCACATTTAATTTTTATTTATTTTTCGGTCATAGAAAGTCATCAATAATCTTATTAGATTGGGAAGAGAAAAGAGAGAGAATATGAAAACTTGTTCTGATAGCATCTTCAATTTGTTGCAAAATCTGGAAACATGCATTATTTTGGGTTGATCTATATGAAGAATTAAACCAAACAAGAAATTAGGGATGATTATAGTATAAGACAATTAAGTCATATACTAGTATACATGTGCAGGCACACATGAACTAAATTGGGGAGCCGATTGAATCACATTATATATTTTGGAAAAGTCCCTTCACTTGGTTTATATATAGCCTACCTGCATGTGAACTAATTATCTGCCTATAAAAATTAATGCATGGAATATTTATATACAGGACATATTAGTAGTAGCAGTTGTATAAGAGTAGTTACCTAGCTAGCTAATTTCCCTTGGTATTTAATTTGTGGTAAGATTAATAAAGAAAAGAAACAACTAAATTAAATCATGGCATGTATGTATATAACTACTAGTTACACGCGCACCTCGTTAATATTACTGTGTGGGTGGGTGGGATAAATTAATTATCACCATTATGTATACAATTAAGTTATTATTCACTGACAATTAGTATAATTAGAGCATAATTAATTACTAGTTCAGACAGAGGCCTACTGCAGCAGAATTCATGATACATACATAGATTGATCATGTGGCCAAAATCCGAGCAAAGATTTGAAACGTACTGTCTTATGGGTATGCATGTGTGATCAATAATATACTATTCCATTCACATATATATATATATATATACACACACACAATTAATGATTAGTAAGCAGGCTGGTAATATTAATTTTGTTAGCAACAGAGCGCCGATGGATCATGTGATAGAAATGATATCAAATATTCAGGTAGGTAGGATCGAAATTATTGTCGTCTGGTGTAGCTAGGTTCATTCAGGGATGCCGCAACTGCACCAAACTAGCTAGTTACCTAATCACTCAATTTATGTATTGTACATCATATAATTGCAGCTAGCTAGCTTGCATGACAATTTGTAATAAAAAGCTTAAATATGAAGTTTTTAGAAAAATATAGAATAATATTGATTGATTCATTTGTTTTAGTTGTTTTACAATACTTAATCTATAATTTTATTTAGGTAAAAAACACAAATAAATCTCTAAACTTTTCAGTTTGTCATGAATCGGTCACTGTTATTATCCTGTCGAATAAATCATAGAACTTTTGAAACTGTATTAGTTTAGCCATTGCATTTGATTTAGCATAAAGTTAAATCTAAAGTGTCTTAAACTGTTCGATTAAAAAAAAAAAACACGTGCGTTAAGATAATATTATGCCGTTTTCCTTTACATAACAGCATTTGACTTTCTTGGTCGTATCAATTTAACGTTTTTTTTTTTTAATTGGATAGTTAGAGATATTTTATATTAAACTCCTCGTTCAATCTGTATTGTTGGATGGGTCATGCAGGGCATCTTGGTTCCTGCTTTCTGGTTGGGTTGTCCATGTCACGCCGATGTCTTTTTTCCTTTTGGGTGCGGATTTAGGGGTTTTTCCCCCAGCGCCCTCTCAGTTAGTTGACGATGCTTTTCTCCTCTCTCCAGTTCTCTGACGACAAGTTCAAGTCCAGTTTCAAATACGTGGTGCTTCAGTGTGTTTGACACATTTTTGGTGGCATTCTCAGTTGTCCAAGGTTGTGATAGAAGCGGCGGGCGTTGTCCAGTGGGTTGGGCTATTTTCTGTCCCACCCAGCGCTATGAAGCGGTTCTTTCGGAGTTCACCACGGTTAGGGGCAGCGTGGTGTGCTCCATTCTTTTACATATGAACCCATGTTTGGTTGTTTGTTTTTTTCCCTGTGTTTTTTCCTTTAGGCTTTTGTTTGGTTTTCGGGTCGGGTTGTTTTGGTTTTGCTGTCTACATATGTACCGTTTTGTGGTATGGTGTAGTATCTACTCTCCCTAGGAGCGTGTGGTTATGATGAGTCAATTCAAAGTAGTTTTATTGGAGCATGCAAGGGTATCGATAACGTCTCGAGTTACTATGCTCAATCCATCATGGCATATGTTCACTCAATCCTTTTGCGGTTTGTTTGGGAGTCTAGGCTGATGAGTTTGTTAGCTAGGTTGTGTTATTGTCTTGCTATTTTCGTTGTTAGGTTTTCATTGCCTAAATGACCGATTTGTGGGTTCTATCGAGTCCGTTTTGATTTGGTTTGTTTTGCTATGGTTCATTTTATTATGCGTTAATAAAGTGAGCCTTTACAATTAAAAAAATAGTATAAGCACGTACTCTCTATGTTTAAGCAATATTAATTTACCGTTCTCACTTTTTCGCTATATGCAAGTGAAAAAATCTCACATAATCTACAGAATAAGAATATTCTCCGTCTCAATTTTTTTGAAATACTTTCTCTATTAGGTTATTTTAAAATTATTGAAATAATTTCTTCTTCTAGTAAATTTTTTGGTACATGAATTTATCTCACTGTGTTTCTATCCTCTTTCATTTCATAAGTCAACACAAAACTAACTTATCTAAAATGAAAA
>JBBYHH010717474.1:0-26889 GCA_038382905.1 Daphne laureola
GTGAGTTGTCGGTCTTAGTTTTTTACATTTCACCCAAACATAGCTGGATCATTTCTAAATTTTCAGAAAAACAGAAGTACATATACTATTCATCAATTGTGATTACATCAAAATGCATACATAACTGCACTTTCACATGACACCTATGATAATGATAAATGGCTTGTCTCAATGCTCATACATTTTCTCTTCTAATGAAAAATCAAATGTGATTGAATTGAATTAATGGGAGAAAAACAGTAATTATGTTTCCTACTGCAATAACAACATTAAATTAAGCCTTAACGCCGTCATCCATGCTTGTACTTGTAAATTTCTCGTCTAATGAACAATCAAATGTGATAGAACCAATTGCAGAGAAGCAGTAATTATGCTTTCCTACTGCGATAGCAACAGTAAACTAAGCCTTAGCACCGGCATCCATGCTTGTAGTTGTTGTGAATTCATTAAAAATGATGTCACGGTTGTCCTAGATACTTTCTAATTGATAAATTATTCTCCCTATTTTCAGGTGCTTGTGAATCAAAACAAGATTGCACTTGGTTCTGAAAATGATTATGGTGAGTCAAACACCTTTGTCATGAAACATTCAATGGTAGACTTCCTAAGGCTACCCTCTTATTCAAAGAAAATTGCAAGCAGAAATATCAAGGCTATTGCCTCGTGCCCTGCTGAGTTGCTTCAGGCTTTGATGGATGCATATGTTGATTCAAGCCCACAAGGAAAGATGTATCTTAAGGTTGCCCATCCATTATTCTTCCAGCTGCTTCTCGTGTTTTAACTCTGAAGTACAATTTTTTGTTTCTTAATAAAAATTAGGATTATCAGGCTACATGTGAGTGGTGAAAGTTGACTCCACTGGGTGCTTTTGACAAATAATTGTGCACAATCCAGTGTTGCCAAACTGTTTGGAGCTATTGGGCACGCTGGATTGCAGAGCAGTGGCTGCTGTGCTCTCATTTGCCACAATCTCATTTTAACTTCTTATAATACCGATTTTTGGTGTCTATGTTTTACACCAGTGGTTTTGTGATTTTATTCTCTTTAGTGAACTACTACTAAAACTACATCCAGCTCTGCTGTGTTGAGACTCTAAAGCAAGTCTGTGATTACCGTTTTGTCACTATGAAATAGATTTGATTTTCTTGTTTTTCTCCCAAGAAATGACAAATAAAACGGGTGGTTGTGACATCTTGAAATTCGATCTTGACATTTAATCTTTGTATTGGCTTTAAGAACTGTTAAGGCTTTGTTCAATGCTGCTAATTATGGCAAGAAAGTAGTAGCAATGGCTGGACTTTGTTGGGTTTAGATTTACTTTGTTATCTAGTGAACATTGAATCACGCAGACTGCAGTTTTAACGCCTTTTATACTGTTATCAATTATTTCTAGGATGCCATAGGGTGCTTGGCTTCTGTGTCTGATTCTTCAATCACCAAAAGAGCCTACCTTTCCACCCTGGAGAAGTTGCAGTCTAGTAATTCCAGAACTTCGCAGATAGCTCAGGATAGGCATAGTGATATGCAGGAGTTAATGAAGGAACAAGGCAATCCTGATACGACAGAGAAAGATATAGATAGGTATTTGTAGTGTTACAACTGCAGTCTCTGGAAAAATGCAACATGTTATGTAGATAAAGGAGAGGCCACAACAATCTCCCATTGGTTACCAGATGTTTTTGGAAGCAGTTCATTTATTTATCCTGTGTAGTTTGATGCTTTCATTTTTGTTTCTGTAGAGGTGCTGTAATCACACTTGCATCTTGTCTTGTTGAGGGAGCAAGTGAGGATCTTATTGATCTTATCTATAATTTAGTAAAGGAAACTTTTCAGGTACATTTTCATTTGTGAATTCTGTTCTCCAACTTCTACTGGTTTCAAGTTTTTTTCTAAAAAATAGCTGATGAGGAACAACTTCTTTTTTATGATTTTAGGCGACTGATGATGTACATCATGTTGAAGCTTATGCCGCTTTGAGAAGAATTCTGGAGGTTTGTGTCGCGTTCCCTTTATTTAATTATATATCATAATTATTTTAAAGGCTTGATTTAGAGCTTCATGTTGTATTGCTATTGCAGAAACATGCATGGTTTTGTTCGACTAGATTTCTGGAGCTGATCGATCTATTACTTAGCCTTAAGCCTGCTGTGCATATTGAAGCGCTGAGAAAAAGATTTGAATGCTTCAACATAATAATGGTTTACGCTTTAGAGGTTATTCTCATTCCATATTGTTTTGTTTTTGTACTTGGATAGTATGAACCATTCTTATTGGGTTCACTTTTCAGTGGAGAAGTTTCAATTGTCATGATTTTTTGCTAGATGTTTT
This sequence comes from Daphne laureola, assembly GCA_038382905.1. NCBI lineage: Eukaryota > Viridiplantae > Streptophyta > Magnoliopsida > Malvales > Thymelaeaceae > Daphne > Daphne laureola. The sequence continues at coordinate 2,329 of JBBYHH010717474.1, forward strand.
GTGTTTCAATCACAACTCCGGAGAGGAGTTCTTCTCTTTCTAGTGTCATTAGTTGGACGGAGTTCCTGTAAAATCACTGTATGTGAGGTTGGAGTTGCATACTCTGGACTGCAATACTTATAAGTTATCACGTATTACGCAAAGAAGAATGTCAACATCTATAAGCTCGTAGTAGAACATAAAACTAAAGGATTTGGCTTGCTTGCCTGCTGATTGGAAATGCAATTTTTATTTTACGTCAATTCTTATGATATCAACATGTTTTTTTTTTTTTTTTCCTTGTGAAGTCTTTGTTACTGTTGTAAAGATGTCTCTGACCTAGTTTTAAGAGGGTAAGATGATTTGAATTTCAGAGAGAAATGTTGTGGGAATATCTGTAATGTTTCTGTGTTTGGGATCCATCTGTTACAATCCAATTCACGTTCTTCTTATGGAGAAGTATGTTGTTGTTTGACATTTTTCTAGATATGTTTAATCTTTCCGCCTCGGTCAGGAAACCTCGGATATGCAGAGTTTGAGGTTGAGATTCAGTTTATTTTATTTTATTTTGCCAATGATTGAGAGTCCACTGGAATCATGAGGCTTGGTTCTCCCATTGCATGTACTATATCACTTTAAGGATGTTCAACTTCTAACCTATCTAATTAAAGCTTCTACAAGTGTGTTTATTCCAGTGATGTTCATATTGATACTGATTTTGGATTACTCTTCTTTCTCCCATGTGTTTCACTCAAATCATCGTGATACTACACCTTAGTCCCAACCATGTTAGAGTCAATGGACATGAAGTTATAGTGCCAATTAATTATCTTGGATTTGTTAACCTTCATCATCATAGGTTTCTTCCACTTCGATGGAAAATATCATGAGATGATAATGGACTGAGATAGCTGCAATAGTTATGTCACATTACTTTTATGATATAAAATATTGCAGAGGAGCACAGAGGAGGATAGCTCAAGGCCTTTTCTTATTCTTAATGAGATCATACTCACCTTAAAGGATGTAAGGATTGCTTTATGAAGTTTATATTTGCTATCATTACTGATATCGTTATTATACTGTGCTGACAGTAATAATTTTAACTTTTGATTGGTATATGTAGGGTAAGGAAGAACAAAGGAAAGCTGCTCATGATATATTGCTTAAACTGAATTGCAGCTTGCGGGACCTACCGAATACAGTTCCCGAGTCTCTTCACGACAAGTTCATCAGCATGGTAAGGTGTATGGTCAAAGGTCCAGTCAACAAACATTCTTTAACGTCCATCACTCACTTGCTGCCTGCCTGTTAATTGTGTATTGACGAGAATGTGACATAATATTCAGATCATGGGCTATCTGTCTGGCTCATCCCCACACATAAAGAGTGGAGCAGTATCAACACTATCTTTACTCATACACAACAATCCAGAGATTTCTCTTTTGACACCTGATCTTGTTTCCTCTCTTTTATCCCTGCTGCAAAGCAAATCTGCGGAAGTAATTAAAGTTAGTTTTCCATCTCAATTTGCGTGTTTTTTTTTTGTGTGAGCTTATTCGCTGCTTCACAAGCTAATGTGTCATTACCTTGGAAACAGGCAGTCCTGGGCTTTGTTAAGGTTCTGGTGTCTTCTTTACAAGTTGATGAGCTGTCCGGTCTTCTTCCAGATATCATCCATGGAGTTCTTCCATGGTCATCTGTGTCAAGAAATCATTTTAGATCGAAGGTTACTGAAGCATCTGATGATTTTTTTTTTTTTGGTATTTAATTTGCTTATCCTGAGTTGAGAGGATCTGTCTTACTGTGCATTTTGTTTGAATTTATAGGTAACTGTTATTTTGGAAATTTTGATGAGGAAATGTGGTCCTGCTGCAATCAAATTGGTTACCCCGAAGAGATACATTGGTTTCATCAGTAAGGTTACTGAGGTATTTTTTTGCTTTCGGGCATTGGGCCACGTAGGAGCTCTGTTGTCTATTTGTTGAAAATGTAGCTGTTTGGAGAGCAGTAGTGAAGATTAAGCAAGAGTTTACTTCAGCTGTTGGGGCGTATGAAGAAACAGTTTCAATAGCTTATGTTTTAATCATGACTTTCTTCAGATGTTCCTAGTTTCATGTACATGAAAGTATGACGTCAAGGAGAGAACTGAAAATTCATCTTCCACCAAATGGGAATTCATTCTCTAGTCTTCTTCCTTTTTGGTGCATCTGAACTTTGTTTTGATTGCTTAAAAATTATCAAGCCTTCACTTGCTTGCATGGACATGTATGTTTTTCCTTCTGTTGATTGACAACTGTTACATGCTTATCAGAATCGCCGGGGAAAAACATGTTCAAAGGGAACTGCGACCAATTATTCAGAAACATCGGTTGGCAACTCAACAAATGAAGGGTATGACATCTTCCATCCTTTTTTCCTTGATGTTTCAGCTTCTGAATGTGAATGTTAAGATTTTTATCTCGCAGGCCAAAAAATGAGAAACCAGGTACTCAACATGGGAGAAATTATTTTGGAGATAGAAAGAGAAAGAGAGAGGAGAAGTCTGTTCCTGGTGGTACCAGACTAAAATTTAAAAGAGATCATCAGCACTCAAGAAAATCAGAGAAGGGTCAGTCTGGTGATGGTGAGGAGAGAAACAAAAGGAGCTTTCAGAAACGGGGATTACCTAGACAGAATAATATCAGTTCAAGAGACGGACAGAAACGTAATACAAAGAGAAAGATGGCGCAACAACGCAAACAATAAGAACGATAAAAACAGAAGGTCGTAAACTTTCTAAACAAAGATTCAAGCAGGTGAGAACGAAATGATGCAAAAGTTCAATAATTCCATTTCAGCCTCTTGCTACTGGAGTTGGCGTTCACATGATCTGTTCTCTGGGAAAATATGGGAATGAGAGTTTACTGGTATACTTCGTCAACGTGTGCAAGTCTTTTTTAGAACCTTGGCTGTGGAATTGGCTCTGCATATGTGGTTAGTTACCATCAACATGGAGGTGATAAACTATCATCAGGAAGAATTTTGTTTTGTTCCTTCACGTGAAGGTAACTAGATATAGGCGCTTTTCCCTTTCCTGTATGTAATTACAATCAGGAGCAAGCAAGTTTTGTTGTATTAGGCCTGTTAATTTAAGACAAACTGAGACAATCTTGATCGCTAAGGCAGTTAAATGTTCTGGTGATTCAGACAGACGGCCCTGTGTTTGGTCAAGAGTATGTTGTTTGTAACCTTCAAAAGTCACCCGATTATTCTGGCTAGAAAACACATCCATAATTTGACCTCCTTCCTTCCTTTTATGTTGCTTGATTTTTTGTAATTAGTTTTTCTATACTTGTTTAAGCATGCATTTGGAATTAGTATATCTCGAAATTAGTACTACTACTAACTTCAGTGGCCTAATAGGTAAATGTAGAAAAAGGTGGGGATGTATTCTAGTATTTTCAGGCTGTATGAATGAAGTTCGACCTTCTTCAGCTGAACTGAACGCGGGAGAGAGAGCCCAACTGGTATTGCGTTCACTCAATAGAGGAGTCGCCGGTGTCGGCGAAATGGTTGTAATATCTCATCCGCCTCCTCCCAAACTAGTTCTGAACTCGTATGGCGGCACATCGGAGCCGACTGCCCACAGGAACATTATCCGCTGCAAGAAGTTGGGGAAGGACGACGCATTGAGAGAGGAGACGTCGGGATTCGTCGATTACGACAGAGGCGAACGGCGGGTGTGGACTCGTGTGAGCGGGTTCAGGAAGACCGACATCCCTAGGCGGCACCGTTTGTGTGTGGAACGAGACCGGTTCCAGAAGGACTGGACGGTGTCTGACGTTGCTGAACGGATCATGGAGCTCAACCACTATGAGAGCGTCGATGAACTTTTGAATCGTTGGATTGGCCGCTTCGCCAGGAAGAATTTCCCTCTTCTCATCAAGGTAAATGGCAGTGACGACTATTTCTCTTGGTATGAGTTTCACTTCATATCTTATCTACGGAGTAGTTGACAAGTTTTTTATTATGTCATCTGTGGTTGCAGGAGCTGACGCAGAGAGGTTCAATTGAGCACTGTGTGAAAGTGTTTCAATGGATGAAGATTCAAAAGAATTACTGTGCCAGGACTGACATATATAACATGATGATCAGGCTACATGCTAGACATAATCGAACTGATCAAGCACGTGGTTTGTTTTTTGAAATGCAAGAATGGAGGTAAGCGTTTTTTCTACCACTTTATATGCAATTTCACATCTTAACATTCGCGTCATATACGAGAATTAAAGTAAGAGGCTTCTACTTAATGATTGTATCCCTCAACCAAAAGGAGGGTAAGCAAACACCAAACAGTTATCTGAATGCATTCAATGATAAGTTTTTTGCTGAGTGTATCTTCCTAATTAATAAAAGAGGAGTCTAATGTGGACATCCTTGTAGTTGTGTTATAGAATCTGAGTAACTAAATTCTCAGTACAGAATAAGGAACCTTATATATCAAGAGCTTATGTGGAACCCCCTAAAATTCATACTCGGCAGTGTTCTATTTTTGTCTAACGCAAGTCTTATCATGCTGGTATTGTAATAGGTGCAAGCCAGATGCTGAGACCTACAACGCACTTATCAATGCACATGGTCGATTAGGTCAATCACGCTGGGCGATGAATATACTGGAAGACATGCTGCGTAATGCTGTGTGTAACTGTTCTTCTTCTTTCTCTTTCCTTTTTTTTTTTTTTTTTAATGTTTTTTCAAAGCAACTTTTATAGAAAACATGGCCCGGTTCACTACAACTACAGCTTTTATGTTTTTTTTCCCCCCCATGTGAAAGCAAAGATTTTATTTTATTTTGTTAAATTTTTTTTTTAGAACGTGATGATAGGAGTTTTAAAGACCATTTATAAGATATCAGCCTCAAAGCATCAGCAATTATCAACCTATTGTTAAAACTTCTCTCATAACTCAAAAGGCTAGAATGTCTGGTGTGTAGTGAGCTCACATTTTCTTCTCCTCTTTTTGTGTGTTGGATTGGTGTCCGTGTAGAGTTATTTTCACCAGAATCCAGAAAAGATAAATGTTTACTGGTATTCCATTAAAACTATTCACTGGCTTGTTTCTGTCAAACCGCGTTTTTATGTTTTTAACCAGATGACTGCTTGTTTTCTGCCCCCTGAGCCACACAATGTGGAAGCTTCATTCTCCAGGTGGCCCATTTATATGTTTACTACCTCTGTCCTAAATGTGTTGTCCCCTGATTGCAAAGGAAAGGGACAACACATTTCGGATGGAGGGAGTAAAAGATAACCCACCGGCCCCTACATATTCGTTTGAATAATGTGTGCCCAACTTAGTTCACTCCTGCAGGTTCCTCCAAGCCGTTCAACCTACAACAACTTGATAAATGCTTGTGGGTCTAGTGGAAACTGGAGGGAAGCTATGAAAGTTTGTAAGAAAATGACAGAAAACGGAGTTGGGCCTGATTTGGTTACACACAATATCATCTTGTCTGCATATAAGACTGGGGCAGAGTATTTGAAAGCTTTATCTTATTTTGAGCTTATGAGAGGAACAAATATTCGACCAGACACAACTACTTTCAACATTGTGATTCATTGCCTGGTGAAGCTGGGGCAGTATGAGAAAGCCATTGATATTTTTAATTCAATGAGAGAAAAGAGAGCAGAATGCGACCCCGATGTTGTAACATTCTCCAGTATAGTTCATTTGTATGCTATCACTGGACGAGTGGGAGATTGCAAGGCAATATTCGGAATTATGCAAGCGGAGGGTGTGAGGCCTAATGTTGTCTCATATAACACTCTAATGTCAGCTTATGCTTCGCATGGAATGTGTATAGAGGCACTTGAAGTTTTTGATGAGATAAAAAGAAACAGATTCCGTCCTGATGTTGTGTCATATACTTGCTTGATAAATGCTTATGGAAGAGCCCAGCAACCTGAGAAGGCTAGGGAGGTATTTATCAAGATGAAGAAAGAAAGATGCAGGCCTAACGTTGCAAGCTATAATGCATTGATTGATGCTTATGGATCTAATGGCATGTTGGCTGAAGCCGTGGAGGTATTGCGTCAAATGGAGCAAGATCTTGTTCACCCAAATGTTGTTTCGATATGCACACTTTTGGCTGCTTGTGGCCGATGTGGGCAAAAGGTGAAAATTGATTCTGTTCTGTCAGCAGCAGAGATGCGGGGCATAAAATTGAATACAGTTGCCTACAATTCAGCCATTGGAAGTTACATGAGTGTAGGAGATTATGATAGTGCAATAGGTTTGTACAGATCAATGAAAAAGAAGAAAGTAAGATGTGATGCTGTTACGTATACAATCTTGATTAGTGGTTGCTGTAAGATGTCAAAATACAGTGAAGCACTTGCTTTTCTTGATGAGATGACAAGTTTCAGAATTCCTTTAACTAAGGAGGTGTACTCATCTGCAATCTCTGCGTACAGCAAACAGGCAAGTATTTTATGATAGTAATTTTTGTCACCTGCATCTCTATCCGCTTTCTGAATAATCGCTTGACCTGGAATCTTTATTTCAAATTTTAGGGCCAAATCACTGAAGCGGAATCAATGTTCAATGCAATGAAGGTGGCTGGTTGTTGTCCTGATGTTGTTACTTATACTACAATGCTGCAAGCTTACAACACTGCTGGTAGGTTGTGAACTGAAATGTTAATGCATGATACGATTGATGGCTTTAGATTGTGTTTTCTGGAACTAATAGCTTCTCAAAATTTTCTCCTCGTCTTTGGAAATCTGGCAGAACAATGGAGAAAAAGCTGTGAACTATTTCTTGAGATGGAAGAAAATGAGATCCAACTAGATTCTATAGTCTGTTCTGCTCTAATGAGAGCTTTCAACAAGGGAAACCAGTCATCCAAGGTTATTATTGTCGCTGAGTTTATGAAGGATAACAATATCCCCTTCAATGATGCCATTTTCTTTGAGATGGTATCTGCATGTAGCATGTAAGTTCGTATAGTTATTTGTACTCCTGCATAGCCTTGCTCCATGATTTCCGAATCTCTGTGTGCGGGTGTTTCGGTGGGTGCGGGGTTAGTATCAGCTTGTCGCTCTTCAGTTTTCTGGTTATAGTATTGATTTGTTTGGAACAAGTTGATTTTGCTGTAGCTTATGGAACTGTTCCGCAACAGCATTTGGAAATTATATCTCAACTCAGATTCTGATCCAAAAAAGGGTATTGCGGTTAATTGTGAAAAGTTGCCCATTTTATATACAAAAAGTCGGCCCCTTTGTGTAGAAGAGATGATGAAACGTCATTTGGTCTGTATGTATGTTTAGGGCTGAGTCACGGAAGCAGAATCAGTGTCAACTGCTTCATGCAAAAATGGAAAAAAGAATTCATTTGTTCACCTTTTTTCCTTTTGTTTTCTTTCTTTTCTCCTTGTTGGGTGTTTAGGACCTAGAGTGAGTTGGTACGTTATTCAGTTGGATGCACTTGCTTTGGTAACAAGTGTAGATTGGACATGTGTCTTATCTGTGATTTCACCATAAACTAACACTGAAATCTGAATGAAGGTTAAGAGACTGGAAGACCACTGTTGACATGATCGAATTGATGGAACCATCTCTCCCTGTAGTTTCTGTTGGACTTCTGAACCAGCTTTTGCATTTTCTTGGGAAAAGTGGGAAGCTTGAGGCAATGATGAAGGTGCTCAAAGTTCCTCCTATATTCCATTAATCAACAGGATGACATTGTTAGAGATTAAAAAACGGTAATATTATAACAAAAATGTGACTTTCCCAGGGGATGGACTACTGGTCATTTATACCAGCTTTCTTCTATGCTCTTGTATCCTAAGTAAAATTGCATGAGATAGTTTCTCCGTAACTTGGCATAACAAGTTCACTGGAAACTCTTGTTATCCGCAAAATCATAGAAACATGCTTTTTGTTAGTTAAAGCTCATTAGAACTAAATGCACAATCAACCGGACAAAATTCTAGTGATGATTATTGTTATAGCTTAGATTAGAGAATTTTATGGTCTTTTCATTTGCCCCTATAACAATTTTCTCCACACTTCCAGTTGTTTTTTCGGTTGATAGCATTGGGTGCTGGTGTCAACATGAGTACTTACAAAATTTTGCTTAAAAATCTTCTGGCTGCTGGGAATTGGAGAAAGTACATTGAGGTACATCTCTTCCTTTTATACATTATAGTATAATACCACACTGATGGAATGTATAACTTTTTCATGTAAAGATTTATGTTGTTATAGTATCTGTTACAGACAGTAGCCCACATTGCAGGTTCTACGGTGGATGGAGGATGATGGTCTCCAGCCTTCAGATGACATGTTTGGTGATATAGTCTCCTTTGCACAGAAAAGTGTTGGGGCTGAAAATGCAATTCTGATACTAGAGAAAGTTGGTAAGACCCCTGTGAGAAAATTATAGGGTGATTTTCATTCTAAAGTTCCTGTTCCATGGCATAGACTTGCATTGAAGACGAGCATACGATTCCAGTTGCATTTTAGGCTTGAATTTGTGTTTGGCGGGTCATTGAGAAAGTTACGATTGCCAAATGGGTGGGTAATTAGCAAGAGAGACAACTCTAGGCGATGAAGAAAAAAGATTAAAAAAAAAAAAACAGAGGTGTTCCCTACAGACAGTTAGCAATGCTGTTCAGTTGTCATGCTTTGCTGCTTCTGCTTTTCCTTTTTTGGCTTGCTTTCACACATCTTCTCACAACGCCAATGTCAAGTTTGCAAATTTCTATCATTTCACTCTTGTTACAGAATTGATGAGAAGATCTGGGAATCAAGATTCAGAAAGCACCCCGGTTTGTTCATTGCCAGTCTCACCATTCGGGTGAGAGGAACTTGCATCTCTCTTGGGTACAATCACTATACTGTATTTTATTACAGAACTGCACTACTAATATTAATGAAAAAACATGATTATAACTGTGAATATGGGTTAGATATCAAATTACCTCGTAGTAGTAATTAACCATTAACTACAGTTCTCATTAAAAAAAAACAAACAAAACAATTAACTACAGTTGCTACATTTTATTTGCTTTTATTGATTTATGTATTACAAAAATATTGTAAATATTGCCTGGTCTGTAATTATTCGACAATTTGTTCTTAATTCTCCTTAGTTTATTCTCCTTTATCCTTTCCTTAATACTAGTATAAGTTTTAACTTAAACTTAGAAGGTAAAGTATCATTTCAAAACCAATTGACTGATCTTGTATATTAATGATTGAAAATAAAGTAAAGAGAAAGTCATTAAAAACATATTAAGTTTTACTCAAACACTAGTATTAGGACGTTTGGATAAAATAAAAAAAAAAAAACTTTTTTCCATTTATATTTCATGTCTGATGATATCTGTTGGCAATGCGTTGTATATTAGTATTATTTTTTTTGTTTTTTGTCTCCCAATATCCAATATTTCATTCATGTCCTTTTGATTTGAAGCTGAAAAGTAGTAGAAAAAGATTGGAAGGATTTATGAGGCCAGCATTGCGGGCGTTGATGATCCACCGAACTAGCCTGCACTTAGTCCCACCGGGACATCGTCGGCGGCGAGGTTTTACTTCCGGTGGGTCCAGTCCAGCAGTAGACTAGATCAGACGGTAATGAAGGTATGGCGTCGACGAAGAGCAGCGCGATCATTGTGAGGGATACATTTGGGATTAACAAATGTCTCAACTTAATATCTCAATCTCTTTCTTTCCTTGGTGATTCTAACACCACCCTCATTTGTCTGATACTGAATTACAATAATGCTTCTAGAATTTGAGGTTATCTAGTCTTCTCTTTATTTTCTCTCTTGTAACAATAAAAAGTTATATGGTTTGGTTTTACTGTTTTAATATTTAATATTTAATTTAATTTTTAATAAAAATAAACAGTGTAAAAAAAATATATTTAAAAAAATTAGATATTAAATTATGATTCTGAAATAATTTTTTTAATTTTCAACATTTAAAAATATATTATAAATTAAATATAGTTAAACTGTTAAAATAAATGATACAGTTTTTTAATATTTAATATTTAATTATTCTGAAGTTTTTTTTTTTTGGAATAACTTTTAAAATTGTGTTGTGAGTAATTTTTAAGGTTTTGTTTTTCCTATTAAGAATAATTTTTAAGGTTTAATTTTCCTTATGACTATAGTTTTTTTTTATCTCAATTATGGAAAAGGAGTTTAGCTATTCCTATTAGTTAAGTTAAGCCCTCCGAAACTAAGTAATGTGATTATATTATGAACACCACACGAGGTTCCTGAACGTAAGCAGTGATCAGCTTATGAGTGATCAGAAAGGGCAGGCTAAACTAAAGCCCTCTCTTCTAAACCCTAAAAAACCTGTATGTATCCTTCTCCCTCTGCCATTTCATCTCCACTTAACATCCAAATGGGGGAGCGTGAGCCGGAGCAAGACGAAGAAGAAGAAGAAGAAGCGATACGACAGAGGTCGCTAGCGGAGAACAAGTACAAAAACTCCGACCTCAAATCAGCCCTGAAGCATGCCAAGAAAGCCCACTCAATTTGCCCCACCGCCGAAGGCGCCTCCTCCATGCTCACCGCCTTCGGAGTCCTTCTAGCCGCCGCCACCCCTGACTGGTACAAGATTCTCCAGGTAGAACCCTTCTCCCACTTTAACGCTATTAAGAAACAGTACAGGCGGCTCGCATTGATCCTCCATCCAGATAAGAACCCCTATGCTGGGTGTGAGGAGGCGTTTAAGCTTGTAGGTGAAGGGTTTCAGTTGTTTTCTGATAGAGTCCGGCGGAAGGAGTACGATACGAAGCTCAGGCTTCGGATTCTAGAAGAGAGAGTTACTGGGTTGGATGAGTGCCAGCCAAGGGAGGTGCACACCTTCTGGACTGCTTGTTCGCGGTGTAGGTTGTTGCACAAATTTGAGAGGAAGTACTTGGGGCATGATTTGGTGTGCCCGAATTGCAAGAAGAACTTCCGGGCTGTGGAGGTTGACCAAGGATTTGTAGGGGAAGAAAGTAGGAAACAAGACTGTGGTTCTAGGACGAGGAGTGGGAGGCTGAATCCGGTAAATGTGGATACGATGGAGAAAACAAGTAACAAGATGGGAAATGCTGAGCTACTGAGAAAAGAGGGTAATGAGCAAGCAAAAGATGGAGGTGGATTGAGAGCCTCTGGTTCAAGGGGGAGAATGAGTACTGTTAATGATGTGTTGGCTAAGTCGAAAGTCAGGAGGCTAGAGGAAAACGGGGATATGAAGGAGAGTCCCAAATCGAAGAAGTCAAAAATCTCAGAGGAGATGATGACTCTTGCTCAATTGCAGCTGAAACTAAAGCAGAAATCCAGGTGTGAGAAGGAGAAGTCTAATTTGCAGCAGAATGGTAATCTGCAGAAGAATAAGAATAGCAAGGGATGCGGAAACCCGAAGAGTGGGATAGAGATTACGAAACAGAAGGATCGGGAAAATGGCACAGATCACGAGATTGAAGTAAAACCTTTTAAATTTGTGTATCAAAGAAAGAAAACAAATTTGCGGACTAGCCAAGTTGCTTCAAAGCGTAAGAAAAAGATCATGATTGTCAAGGACTTCGATTTCTATGATTTCAACAAGGATAGGCTGGAAAGGAACTTCAAGAAAGGGCAAGTCTGGGCCATATATGATGACGATGGAATGCCAAGGCGTTATGGTTTGATTGATGGAGTTATTTCCTTGAATCCGTTTGTGATGAATGTCAGTTGGTTGGATCTCCTGAATAGTGGGGGTGAGAGCATGGTTTGTAGGGAGAAAGTAGGAACCCATATATGTTGTGGGAAGTTTAGAGTTGCAACGAAGTCTTCTGCAAACTCTGTCAGTATCTTCTCACATATTGTGGAATCTGAAAGAGCGGCAAAGGAAGTGTACAGGGTTTACCCAAAGAAAGGCTCAGTTTGGGCTCTTTATAATGAGGAAACACCAAGTAAAAGTGGAAATATAATCAGCTATGACATAGTAGTGGTTTTAACTACTTACAGCGATATTTATGGCTTGAGTATGGCATACCTTGAGAAGATTGATGGGTTTGAATCAATATTTAAGAGACAGAAGATTGGGTGTCATGCTGTTAGATGGCTTGAGAAGGTTGATTTTAGCCTGTTTTCCCATCAAATTCCTGCAAGGAAAATATCTGCGGATGATGTCCCTGATGTTTCCCAGGACTGCTGGGAACTTGATCCAGCTTCACTTCCTGGTGATCTCCTTGCTACTGGCTGGAGAGATGACTAAAAGGAAAACTGCTGCATTGCCGTCTGGTTTTGATGCTTCCTTCAAAGCACAGACTACAATATGTTACAGAATGCAGGTTCCATAAATTTCTGACGTGAGTAAATTTTTCTAATTTTCTGTAATTTTAAAGAAGGTACAGTTCATGTATAGTTTAGTTATCATAGGTATTGGGTTATCACCTCTATATTTAGTTCTGGACATGGCTTTGGTTGTTCTTTTCACGTAATCTCCTATTGTCCAGTTTGCTGCACACTAAGAAGATTAGTTGCAATTCTAATCCAATGGCTTAGGTCAGAATGAGATTTTAATTTATGTTGCTATCTCTACTGCCGCCAATTTTTTTGTTGAGATGGGATCTGTTGCTGTCTTGCTATTATATAACAGAGCAGGTGAGTTGCATGTTCATTGTGTGATTTCTAGAGTTCCATGTTCTGGTAATTGAAGTGCTATATTTGTTCACCATTCTGATTCAGGTTCTTTGATCGATTTTAGCTATGATTCCTCATGGAGTTGGCATTATTAGAACTCTTCTGGCACTCCAATGTTCTGAGCATGTCCTTCAACTGTGTGGCCTACCAGATTCATGTGACAGGCGCTACTGTACCTGTGATTTGTGAACTGTAAAGATGTTTTTGTCGCCATTGGACCTTGGGGCTTGGAGGACTTGCAAAGAATATAGACGTAGTCATTCCTGGAGGGTGCCTCTGTTTTTCTGGGCACTATATATATCGAGTGCTCCTGAGAAAATACAGACATCTCTTGTGAGAACCATGCGCTTTGAATGAAGTAGGTATTCAAATGTCATTGTTAATAATGAGTTTTTTTTCTCCTTTTATCTCATTATCCCAATGATGAAACATTTAGTAATCCGAATGTGTCAATGAAATTGGTGCTCCCTTCTGCAAATTGTTGCATGGTTGAGGAACCAGTTATTTGATGCCAGGTGGATACTCGGCCAAGCTGAGGGATATTGTAATTATATTATTCCAAATTTTAGATTTGAATCTTTGTAATAAAGCTCATCTAAGGGTAAGTTAATATTAGCTGAGTAGAGAGTCTTGGGGCTTCATTGCAGATTCGTTTGGCTTTAGGATTGTGTTCGCATCCCTGAATCCATTATGTGGTACAAAAGGTGTGTTAACAGGTAGTATTTGACTTGTCCATATCCGAAAGTCGTTTCCTGCTTCTATTCATGTTATGATGCAGTAATGCAAATGTTATTGTTCTTGGTTTACCAAGTCACACATGTTTGCTATGATGTAAACTGCTTAAGATGCTTTCGGAATGAGCAAATCCAAGTTATATGCATCTGTTTTAGGTTTTTGGTACAAGCTTTTCTGCTAAACTTGTTCTTGCAGAAGTTAGGAACTCCTTGGGGAAGAAGCTACAGTAGGAGCTTCTGATGAGAAGTTGAGAGGAGGCATAAGAGATGGGGTTCAGTTTTATATGGAGGATTCTAAGAGTGGGAAAAGTTGGAATTTTAAAAATATTTTTGATTCAACTTGGAGAGTAATTCTCCTCATCTTCACTATTCTGGAAACAAGTAGTAGTATGTTGAGCCCTCTATCACAGAATTCTTCAAATTACTCCATCCATCCTGAAAAAAGAAATGTTCCATTTAACTTTAAATACAATGAAACAACAAAAACAAAAGCCTAATCACTGGATGGAACTTTAACTTTAAATATTTCTATTAAGAATTTGTGAACAAAATTCTTAGAAAATGTATTTTCAAATTAAGCAGATTCATCTGTCATTTATTTATAAATGATGTGAGAAGATGGATTAAGCGAGTTGAGTTTCAACTCTGTTAACACGCACCAGGGCTGGCTGTCTTGTCTCTAAACGTTAAGGAAGCCGTTTAGTGACGACGTTAGTTATATAACTCATGAAAATGATGATGACAGACAGATGCCGAAAGGGTAGAACTTTCAAAAACATGCAATTACAGTTACACCCTTTTCTCCGTGTAGCCGTTAAAGCCGATTACTGAACCTCAACCCCAATCACCCACAACGTAGATTACCGAATGTCTCGAGGATACTTACGTCTTTTCAGTAAGTTCACCTTGTCACTGTAGTTTTTGCTCAACAGTGAAATCACACCGGAGACCAAAAACAAAAACACTCGTCTCTTTCTTTCTGCACTCATATTTTCCTCACTCCTCTGCGTCACTGACAAATTAGGGTTTCGTTCATCTGGAAAAATGGCGTCTACGTCTGATCCTGGTTTAAAAGCGGAAGCTGGCGTTGGAGAAGGTTCGGAGATGGTGATGGCGGCGAACGACCAGCTGCTGCTTTACAGAGGACTAAAGAAAGCCAGGAAAGAACGAGGTTGCACTGCCAAAGAACGTATCAGTAAAATGCCCCCTTGTACTGCTGGTAAACGCAGTTCCATCTACCGTGGCTTCACCAGGTACCATTTCCACAACTCTACCTGTTGATTTCTCGATTTTTTTTTTTTTTTTCAATTCCTTTTGATCAATTTGAGTTTCTGTCTAGAATGGAGTTAGTGGCGTTCGTTATTTATTTTGTTTTTTTCCCTTTGCTTCTGCCCAATTCTCCGGTTGTTTTTGTATTATTAGGCATAGATGGACTGGCCGTTATGAAGCTCACCTTTGGGATAAAAGCACCTGGAATCAGAATCAGAACAAGAAAGGGAAGCAAGGTCTGTTATCTCTCCCTCTTTCTCTGCTAAATATGTGAAGACTGAAGTAGCATGTATGTTTATGTAATTATGTGCATCATCGAATCTGGAAGCTTCTTTGGGAAGCTAACTTTGCTTTTTTGCCCTGTGCTTGGCTGATGCTGCCGCCGCTTCAACCGTTTCAGTTTACCTAGGTATGTTGACACCTTTTACCTTATATTTCCCGCTCCTGGTTATGGGTTAATGCAATCGATTTTACTCATGCCATTTTTCCTTTTAGGTGCATATGATGATGAAGAAGCCGCAGCCAGAGCATATGATCTGGCTGCTTTGAAATACTGGGGGCCTGGAACTCTTATTAACTTCCCGGTGAGACTATCTCTAAGTTGGCAAGTGCTTTGTTGGGCAAATACTACTAGAGATTATTTCTGTATGTCAAGGACTCACAATTCGATTGACGAACAACAGCTCATGCCAATAACAATGACAGATAGGACTTAAGGTGCAATATGATGTTGATATGTATAGCATACCATCTCTGAGGAAACATTTTCTTATTGCTTGCTCACGTTTTCAGTTTCTTCTGTCAAATTTAGGACATTTTGTTTCTGTGCACTACTATTATTCCTTCAACAATGAAATTATGCTCTAGATATAAGTAGCGTTACAGTTTTGTGAAAATGGATGAAAATTATTCATGTACTTCTATTTATTATTTGGGTGAATCATGCTTTTTATGTCTCAACCTTCTAGTTGTTTAAGTTTCTGATCTCTTATGTGATTTAAACATGGAGTGCAAATTGGTGTTTATAGGTCACTGACTATACTAGGGATTTGGAGGAGATGCAAAGCGTCTCAAGGGAGGATTTCCTAGCATCCCTCAGAAGGTGTGTGCATAATTTAATAAACTATCTGGTTAAACTGACATTGAGCTTTAACAGTTTATATGTTACTCTGTAGAAAGAGCAGCGGCTTCTCTAGAGGAGTTGTGAAGTATCGTGGCCTATCCAGGTACTATTTTAAGCGGACTTGGAGATAGTTGGAATAATGTGCAGTGCAGGAAAGAATGCCATCTTCTTTTTCTTTTCTTTTTTTGTCATGTAGCGTAGTAGGAAAGTAGCAGAACTATTCTATTTTCTCAACAGTATTCCTCTTTCTGAATACTCGTAAAAGCATTTTCTCGACAAGATTCATTTGGCTGTTCTCTTCTTGCTCCAAAGAAAATTTATGTGCCTGTTATACTTTCAGTCATTCTAATAATCCGTACTGTCTGATAAGCATCGACAGATAATTTCCAGAAAATCTATCACTACCATCTATGCTATCTTATTTGTTTGTATGCATCTTTCTCTTTTAAATTTTTTATTGCTTATTTATTTCCTCTGATCAAAAGTAGTCGTTGGGACTCATCTTTCAGTCGTGCTGCTGGATCAGAATTCTTCAACAGTGGACATTATGGTAAGTGATACATTTGGGCTAATTTATCAGGTTACCTTGGCTTGACATGGTATAGAGGTCATCTTGTTGCAAGTATGAAACTTTATGGGAATATGTAGGCTGGTTCCTTTGGGGTGTCGTACATTCTATATGGAGTACTCCCTTGCTTTTCACCAATCTGTGGTGCATGCGTTTAGGAGGCCACCTATGAAACTTTGCCTGCTAGTCACTTCTTTCTTACAAAAATGTGCAGGTGACGATGTAGCAACAGAAAGTGATTTTTTAGGTGGTTTTTGTGTTGAGAGAAAAATTGATTTGACCCCTTACATCAAGTGGTGGGGTACAAACAAAGTGAGTCAAGCTGAGTCTGCTACAAAAGCTGAAGAAGCAACAAATGCAACCTCTGAAAACTTAAACAATGAATTGAAAGCAACAGAATTGGTGCTGCTGCCAACTGAACCTTACCAGATGCCACGTCTGGGCTCATCATCACAAGGAAGAACGAATAAAAGTGCTTCTCCTTCTGCCATGAGTATATTATCACAGTCACCTGCCTTCAAGAGCCTACAAGAGAAGGCATCAAAAAATAAAGAGCTTTCTACTATTAATGATCAGAATGAAAACAAAAATACAATAAACATCATGGATCGTGGTAAGGCTGCTGCGGAAAGTTCTGTTAGTCATGATAGAGGAAGTGATAGGCTCGGACCTGCTGTAGGGATTGGCGGTGGTTTGTCTCTGCAGAGAAATATGTTCCCCTTAACTCCTTTCTTATCTGCCCCTCTTCTTACAAGCTACAATACTATTGACCCGTTGATTGACCCCATCCTCTGGACACCGCTGCTTCCAGTTCATCCTACCGGACAATCTCATACCGCTGAGGTCAGTACAGAGTGCATAAACATAGTGCTTAAAGCTTTCTTCTTTACAGCAATATGACAGACAATTTTATTGCATGGAACCATATAATGATCTCAGAATTGCAACTACCAAGGAAAAGGATGTTATTGTTCATTATGGTAGTGGCACAGTTAAGAGCAGTTATCAACCAATCATGCTAGCCTAACAGCATTAGAGGATAAAACTGGAAGAGAGTAACACAAAATTTCATTTATGTAAGCATGGACAACAGTACCTGAAAAGTACTATATCTAGGCATCAAACATCATTTCTTGAACGGAAGTTGAAAATCAACAGCCATTTTCCTTCTTAGAGAGAGGTTCATTTTCTGTATCCAAAAACATGGAAATGTATTTGTGTGTAATTTAAAGTGGACAGAAAAGATATACATCAGAAATATTTAACTCCAAAACTTGTCTGGTATCATTATTTTTTAAAATGTGGCGCGATATAATGAGAAGCAAGAAATTCCTTCTACATTATCCCTATTTTTCTCATCAAGTGTGAAAATCTGCTGATATTATATGATCTTTCTTTTTATGGAAAATTTTATTTCCTTCCACCTACCTTCTTTATATAAATTTTCATCTTTGAGAACTCTTCAACATATGTTTGCAGGTTAAGGCGGAGGCTAGCTTGACAAATAGTAGTTTCTTTCTCCCTTAACAAGGTGCAGAACACAACAAAACTCCCTTCAATAGTTGAATACGTCAGTTAAAAGCGGAGAAAAGGTGGAACGGAATGAAGAGCTTGTTTTTTGGCTGGCTGGTCATCAGCGTCGATACCAACACCCTGTCTATACAGTTCAATAATCGGCCTCTTTCCGGCCTTGATGAACATGAGGGAGGCTAGACTCTTTCCAGCCTCTTTCCGTCCTTCGATCTGAAAAAGAAGAAAAAGAAGGGAAAATAAACATGACTCCTTGGTATACTTGTATATGCTTCTCACTTGTTTTTGTTATACCAGGGTACTTAACTTAGCTTGATGTATTACTTGTTCCATTTGAAAGTTTAGAAAGAAAAAGAAGTTGCACGCACACAAACCTTGTATAAAACTTGATCTTGAAACATCAGAGAAGAGATTATGTGCATAAATCAACAGTACACTGATTTACTTTAAACCCAGCATCATTTCATCCGTATTTTACTGGAGAAAACGTCCACCAATTTCATTTACATGACTGAGGTAGCAAAAAGCTTGCACTTTTATTAATGATATTCTTAGGTCCCTGTATCCTCTCATCCTCTTCCTGGACTCACTTCCAACCTCACCCCAAATAGCTTGGGTTGCTCATTTTGTTTTGCATGTTTGGGCACCAAGTCAAGGAGTTGGTTGAACTTGCTTTTCATGCTGCTGAGCTCCCAACTTATCTTCTCATTTTCTTTCTTCAAACGCTTGTTTTCGTCCAGGAGGCTGCTCAACTCTGAAGAAGAAGAATATGTTGATGAGGAGTTTTGATCCTCTTCAGTGAGCTGCTGCTGAAGTTGTGATTTTTTGTTACTCAATGCTTTCCGGCGTCTGATGTTGCAGAGCAACTCTCTTGCCCCTTTCCGGAACATATCGTTGCAAAATTCCCATCGCCCGGTTGCAACTTTACGGAATCCCTGAACACATTCTTAATCACATCAGAACAGGACAGGACCCAATAAGAGACTAGTTGCTTTACCACACCTTTTTTTTTCGCACCAATTGTTGAAATTCTTATAAAATTATACTCCGTCATCTCAAATGTATTGTCACAGTATAACAAAACAAAACAAAAAAATTATCCCAAATGAAATAGTTCATTTTCATTTTCATTTTGTTTTAGTTCATTTTTGCCATTAAAGTTGCATTTATTCAAAGACTTTAGGGAGTAGGTTGGAAAGGGTGGGTTGGAAAGGGTGGGAGTGAGTTTGAAATAGAGTAATAATGGAAACGTATGTAAAACGAGTTAATGATCAAAGATAACTTTAATCTATATAAAATAATTAAAAGTACAACACGTTTGAGATGAAGGGAGTGTCACAACTAGTACTTCCTCCATCTCAAATGTATTGTCACAAAATCAAAACAAATTTGTCCGAAATAAAATGACCCTTTCACACTTATTTGTAATTTTAATCTACTTTTATCCTTATACATGCACTCATTCATAAAGTCTAGGGAGTGGGTTGTGAGGGGTGAGAATGAGTTTGGAAGGAATAATGATGAAAATTTATGTAAAATGAGTTAGTGACTAAAGATAATCATAATTTATACAAAAAAGTTAAAAGTGACAACATGTTTGAAACCGAAGAATTATTATAAATTTGTGTCGCGTTGAGACATCGAAAATGTTGTCTGAACCAGATGAAAGTAAGAATATGGTGTTAGTTAGGCCATCATCCGATACCCAACGAATATCGTGGATGTCAGTACCAACCGTCTAAAAAATAAGTTTATTAATATTATTTTTTATTTAAAAAAAATATATGGTTAATTTATTACCTTTAGAGTCATTATATCCATTTTTGGTTAACAAATCTTGTAAAAAAAATGAAGAAATTACATTATTTTAGCTTAGCGACGAATTTGACGTAATCGTCAATTTACCAAATCGTCATTTTTATCGATGTAAAAAAAAAAAACTTAATTACATAATTTTTAATCCTAAATTTTAGCTTGAAAAAGCTTATAATAATTAATAAATTAATCAAAACAAATCTTCTTTTATGTAAATAAAATATTTATTTTTTATTTTTTAAGTTTGTAGATACCGGTACCTTCGGTCATCACGTGGGTACAGTAGAATTTCGTGTGTTAGGGTGTGTTAGGCCATGAATAGCCCACTTACACATAATTGCAATTATTCATGCTCACTTAATTATTTGATCTATATGAGTCTATTATTTCGTCCATGCAAGTATATATCTCCAACCTCATTACCTACTTGGTGGGAATTTGATCAATGATTAACTTAACTAATTGAAACAATTAATAAGCCCTATACTTCATATAGAATTATTATTATTATTATTATTATTATTATTGGGTTGAGAAGAAATGAAAAGAATATACTACTAGCTAGAAGAGAAGGATATATATATATATATATATATATGCATAGTTAGTACGTACGTAAGTGTTGAGCTGGCGGACAAAGCTTGAGAAATTGTTGTGCTTGAAGAGGGTGGGAAGGAGATCACGAGCGAAGTCCGGCGGCTGCCACACCACGAACCCCATCCCGTCGGCATTCCACGACACCACGGAGTCGGTCATCGGATCATCCACCAGCTTGTAAGTCTTCAAAAGAAACGGCGGCGGCCGTCTTGCCACCACCGGTGCTAGTACCATCGCACCTTCTTCATCATCATCATCATAACTTATCCACCCCATCTTTTTCTTTATTAGGTGTATATATATATATATATATATGAGATTAAAGAAAGAAGAGAGAAATATATGTAGTGTAGGTAACTAATTAATTAGTTAATTAGAAGAGATGATCCATGGGAATGATGAGAAGAGAAGAAGAAGGGCATGCATGCATGCAGTTAATTAAGAACTCCCTGATAAAGACGACCAATTAAAATTAATTTATATACGTATTAGCTACTCCACTTATGTCCTTAAAAGCTTAATCATTAGGGTAGGCTAGAGGGAGTCAAGGACATGACTAGTTTTGTCAATTGTTTGTTTGTCTAGAAGTCAAGGGACAGTAATTGGTAATTAATGTATTCTTTGACAATATGACTGCTTAATTTGTCTTTGATATAAAAGGTTGTGGTAGTAAAAGAAATTAATGATAATGGAAGACTAATAAACAATAAAAAGAAGATAATTAAGTAGGTAGGAGGTGAAGTTTCTTGGTTGAACGTTGAAATTGTGTGGCAACAATTAAGTTGAAGTTGTGTTTGAGCTTTTCTTGACTTTTGTCTTCCCCCTTGGAATTAATCAGTTTTAATAATTTATTATGAATTCATCTTTCTTAATTTGCTTGCTAATTCACCAACCCAACTTCCTTTTCCTTTTCACATTCACCACAACTGATGTGTATATATTTAGACCACTACTACTACGTACTGTGTTTCTTTTAGCAGTAGATGTTTATTTCCTTTAATTGGTTACTTCAATTAAAAGCATCAGCTTTATACATATATATATAAGAGAAACACAATTAAGAATTATAATTAGGACAGCTTTGAGGGAACAATATTAACTACTACTTCATTTGATTTGGTATATATGTTGTGCTTAATTAACTCAGGTTATAGTTAAAAGATTACTATTAAAAATCTCTTAAAATGTATATATAGTTACAAGCTAAAAATATCCAATTTATCATTTTTATATGAGTTACTTATTTTACTTTGTACTCATTTTTGGGTAATATTCTCATTTTATTTTACGCCGGTTGGAAATTAAATTTAGCTGAATATATATTACCCTAATATATATATATATATATATTAGGGTAATATATATATGTTCCCAGTACTAATATGTTCCCATTACAAAAATCTATTAATAAGAGAAAAAGATAATTTAAGTGAGAAGAAGATGAATCTTGATAATGGGAGATGCACCATAAGTCCAAGTTGTTGTCCATTCAGTGATGGCATAGATAATCTTTAAACTACAAAAGCAAGAATAAAAAAACACAACTCCAAGAAGAAGTAATTAAAATGAGAAGGAGTGATAAACAAACAAATCCATTCTAGAACACAAGTTCATATCACATCTGCCACACCATCGTTGGTTGCCTCACTTTATTGCTTAACGTCTTCCGCAGTCACCCACATTGAAATTGATTTCAACATCAACTCTGCAGAACTTGATTGCCGTTCTATTATAACCTCTCTCACCCCAAGAAAGAAAGCATTAAACAAACAAAATCTAGAAGCTCTTTCCAGGCAAATTAAAAGTGTTGCCTTAGCATCAGCAGCATAAACATTACAAAATCTACCTGCACAAGATCAAAATTGACAGCATAAAAAAGAATTTTTATGAATAGAACTGTTATGAATCTATTTCTTAAAGAGCGTGCCAGGTCAATATGTTGCATTATTAATGGGATGGAGGGAGTATTAACATTCTCGGTAGAATCATTCTTTTTTTTTTGTCTTCCATATTCTCCTCCCCTCAAACCTCATTTGAAAAGTTGGGCAAAAATTTTGAATTTGAAACTTTAGTAAAGTTTGCCCCATTTTCTAAACTTCCAGCCATAACACCATCAATATCCCAATTTTTTTAGGAAATGCAAGCAATAACATCACTGAGGCTTTCTTGTTGACTTGGGACTCCACATGCACTGTTCACCTACCATAGACAACTCCTCAATGACCTTTCTCCATCAAACTACTTCTCAACCCTTAGGAATTGAATTTGCTTCAACACATATATTAAGGAAAGTAAGAAAATAATAGTGTGCTAATAAAATTACTCTCATAACAAATAAAGAAAGAGAAAATATTGTGGACATCTAATTTTAAGATGAGTGGGAAGAAAGAGAAAATTTTATGGGTCTATTATGTGAGAGAAAAGGATAAAATGATGAAAATGATGCTACCGGCCGCCGGACCTGCAATTCCGGTGACCGGCAATTTTCGGGCGACCAACAGTTTTTCGGCGATCGACGATTTTCGGACGATTTACGTTTTTCCAACGAATGACGTTTTTCCAATGATCGACATTTTCCGACGACTAGCGTTTTCTGGCAACGGTGGCTATCCGGTGACCCGTGATTGTCCAACGGTTATGGTAGTCCATTGACCGATGCTCTGACGGTGTTCCGGTGGTGATCTGATGCAGGTTCGGGGACGGTACAACATTGGTTTGGTGGCGGTCCAGTGATTGATGAAAGAGTGATATGCTATGGTGAAATTTAAAAAATTTAAGGTGATTATTAAGTTTAAAATTATTTAGGGTGACTAAATTATCATTTTTAAAACTTAAGGTGTAAATAGAGTTTTTAAGAAAATTTCAATAATTAAAGTTAGCATTTTCCCCAATTATCCGTTAACTTTAACGAAAAAAATGAACCAAAGATCACAGATGCAACTTAAGTTTTAAAATGGAACTTAAAGATGACAAAAACTTAAAATTAGATCCCAATAGAATGACAATTAAAATTATGGGATGATCGATACACTTTACTACCAGAGGAGTATCATACTATATCTGATCAAATTAGACTTCGGTCATTGGTTTGGAGTAACTTAAGTCCCCCCATATGATGACACTTGTCTACTTATATAAGAAGCCTGCTGCAAAAGAGTAGTTGGAGGTCTGTGTGACATTAACCCTTTAACATGGGAAGTGCTTGTTTGGTGTGGGAAGAAGTGAAAGTGACCACTACAAACCTCAGAAATTCTGCAACAAAGAAGCTGGTATCTGGGCTCACAGGATATGTAGAAGCCAACCACATGATGGCAGTAATGGGTCCTTCTGGCTCTGGCAAATCCACTTTACTTGCTGCCTTGGCTGGTACTCTTATCCAACTACCTGCATTTTTTCATTTCTCATGCTCAACATTCATATTCAGCTCTCACTACTGATAAAAATATACACAGGAAGACTCTCATCTAGTGCGGTCATGTCTGGGAAGGTTCAGCTCAGAAGCAAGAATAGAAGAAATGGAAGCAGAGATATTGTAAGTATATGGTGTACTGGAATGCATCTCTAGCCTTTTCTTGTAGCATAAATTTAAAGTGAAAACTTCCATTCCACAAATGTTTAAAAAGAAAAGGAATACCAGTTACTGTCTGTAGTCCTACACTCTGACCAACAAGTAATTGTACCTTTGAAATGTCTTCCAGTCATATGCCACTCAAGAAGATGTTCTCTTGGGTACCTTAACAGTCAGAGAAACCCTGATGTGCACAGCTCAGCTGAGACTGCCTGCCATAATGACCAAATCAGAGATCAATGAGGTGGTTGAGGGCACAATCGCGGACATGGGACTCGAGGATTGTGCAGATAGAAAGATCAGAAACTGGCACCTTAGAGGGATAAGCACCGGAGAGAAGAGAAGACTCAGCATTAGTCTTGAGATTTTGACACAGCCCCTGATGTTGGTCCTTGATGAACCCACCACTGGCTTGGACAGTGCAGCTGCTTTCTTTGTGATCCAGTTATTGAGAAACATTGCCCATGAGGGAAGAATCGTCATCTGCTCCCTTCACCAACCAAGTAGAGATGTGTATGATTTCTTTGACGATCTATTCCTCCTATCTGGAGGAGAAACTGTTTATTTCGGAGAGTCAGAGAAGGCCGTAAATGTAATGAAAATCTTTCAGCAAAATTTGTATAGTATGTTCTTTTGACCCTCACTCTTTCAAAGCCATTACTCTACTTCACTTCTGTGCAGTTCTTTGCTGAAGCCGGATTCCCT
>JBBYHH010717475.1:0-17466 GCA_038382905.1 Daphne laureola
CATGTGTTACGGTTCCTGGTCTTTGTGACCTCGAACCAATAGTGAGTGACACAACATGTCATGGTTCCGGATGTCCGAGTGACACCGAACCCTCGTACATGACATGGTATGGTTATGGTTCCGTGCGTCACCACGAGCACGATGAGGTTTGGTTTTCGTGCGTCTCCATGAGCACGATGGGACTGGTTTCGTGAATCTTCGTGATCACGAACCCTCCGATTATATTGTGATTGGTTTACGACGGTTAAGGGTCCTAGGTCCTCGCCGGTACCGAGCGTTATGTGATGTGTATTGTTGTAGGAGACTCCGGACTGTGGTTCTATGGCAGATCCACCGGAAGGGGGCCGTCGTGGTGTGTGGGTTGGAACTATGATATTGAAGTGTCTTTATGATATTGATACATTGTGTTGTCACTCTAACGTTATCATTGCAGGTTAATACGAGAAGAAAACCGTTATATCTACCTGCACCCTTATTGAGTTCTTTCGGGAACTCATCCTTACTTTTAAAACATTTCAGGAGCTTCAGGTTCAGGGGCCGCAGAGTAAAATTTCCGCTTGGCCGATAGTATTTTGTACCGGAGATACAATAGCTCCTTTAATGGTTTTGTATAGCGGGAAGCAATAACGTTTATGGTTTAGTTGTTGGTTTTGGTTTTGGTTTTGGTTTTTGTTTACCGTTATGTAAACTTGGATGTTTCACTAACGGTTATATTGATGTATGACTTTTGTAGCAGTTAGGAGCAACAGCAGCAACAGTCGTTCGGGCATCTGGTTGGATACTTGCCTACCCGATGATAGCACTTAGTAGGTTTTCGGATGATTAGCCGTAGTACGCTCTGTAACATAGCATGCATGATCATATAGTTTTAAGATATTCATGCAATCAAACATGTATTCGGTGATGTGTATGGATTATATTTTGAGTACTTGTTATGGATGGTTGGATGTTTATTTATGTATCTGAAGAGCTTGCCGGAGGCAGTATTCTTTCTGGATTTCTGGTCTGAGCGGAGCTCAGTTATTGCATGAACTGTTCTGCTGTATTTTGTTTTACAGGGACATGTATGGGAAATTACCCACTTGTAAGCTGCGCCATGTAAGTTTTTGTAGGTATAGCGCACCGCCGCCCCCGCGACCGCTTCCTGTCAGGCCATGTGCGGATGGGGCGGTGGTGACACGAAGAGTTGGTGACAAATGCGAAGAGTTGGCTGGTGACGGGTGTGAAGAGTTGGTGTTGATGAAGAGGGTGAGTGAGCGAGTTGCAGAGCTTGAGCAACGGGGTGAAGTGGTTGGAGAAGGGTGAAATTGTAAAGTTTTGAAATTGTGAGGTTTTTTAGAATTTGTTTTATAAATGAGGATGATTGTGTGAGTTTAACCTTATAACTAAATATCTGGTTTCGTAATAGACCCCATCAGTAGCATCTTTTCTAAACATTTTCCCGCTTTCAGCACATTCTCTGTCTATTTTGATTAAAATTTGTCAATCGCAATAAAATTGATATTGTATTATCTCAGAAAAACTAATACCTTTGCTAAAAAAAAATTATATCAATTTTATTTTATTATCTTTATTTTCTCTTGTTATTTAAAAAACATTTTTATCTTATATGCAGCTTTCCTTTTTCCTTTTTTTGATGATTGCAATTTTACTTTATCATTTTTAATAGAAAACATTTGTTGGGACGTTGGGAATATTACGCTTGCTTTTTATTATCAGCGAGCATCTAAACTTTAGAAAATTAAAATGGAAAAGTAGTAAAGAAAAAAATGAAGGAAAATTGGTGTCGTAAATAATGTAGTCTAACAAAAATAAATTTTTTATTTTTTATTTTTTTGTCACCATCTGATTCACCTCTTGATACAATGGAATGAAAGTTCACAAATAAAGGAACATATTCGTTTAGTAGTCTTACTTTAAACATTCCTTTTTTTATACTTTTTTCGTCATAAAAATATTGAAAAGTTTTTTAATTTTTAATCTATTATTTTATTTTTTAATTATTTTAAAATTTAAATTTAATATTTTTGTATATAAATAAAAATTTGATATGTTTATTTTATAAAGTAGTTTATTTATATATTTTTTTTACTATAGAATAATATAGATAAATTAAAATCAAATGAACATTAAAAGTCAAACGTTTCAATATTTTTTTGATAGAGGGAGTACAACTTTAAACACTCCTTTATTAAACTAAGAGAGAATGTCTCATTTCACCACTAACATTTGCCTTTTGGATTCAAACTACAACTACTTTGAAAACAAACTCTATTTTACCACTCTCTATAATTTAATGGTCTAAGTTTACGAGTGAAATGATTTATTTGTCTCATTTTGTCATCACGTTAACGTTTTGTTACTACTCACCGTTAACAGTGTCACCGTCAGGTGCCGCCGCCAAACGACACTGAAACTCATCATTCGCGATCTAGGGTCGTAGTCGTAGATAGAGGCCTAGGACCGCCGGATGCCGGCCTAGGGCAACTGATTCGCGGTCTGGGCTTGTGATTCGCCGGCCTTGGGCCGCGATTTGCCTGCCTTTGACTGTGATTTGTCCGTGTTAGGTCGTGATTCAGCGGCCCTAGAGCGGGATCAGGCAACCCTAGACCCGATCTACGACCCAGTGTATTTCTTTTCTCATTCCAAATTTTTCAGCGGTGGTCCGGCCATGGTCAATGGTGGTTCGGCGTAACTATAACAACAATGACGAATTGAGATCCGAAATTATAACAACGGTGGTAATTTGGATCTTTTTTTTTTAAATAGCGGTAGTTTGGGTTCAAAAGGCAAACGTTAGTGGCGAAATGAGACATTCTCCCTTAAACTAACTAACACATCATATAGTCACTTTTTACATAGAGTTATGCTACGGATACATACAAAATGTCCCCAAATATCTCCATATTGTACCACATCATCACTAGTTTCCTGATTTCACTAATTATCATCTACTCACTTATTAACATATCACTTGCCACATCAGTTTGGAGAAAAGTGTGTGTCATTTTTAGTGACTCACAATATTTTTCTTTTTTATACTAAATAAATATTGCACTTTGAGCGTAAACAATTGCTAGCAGTTATGCATGGCAGCGGTACGGATTATTCGCTATATTTTTTAAATTACAATTCATAATCCGCGGGCTTTTTATATCTGTGGATTACGGTTATACTATTTGTGGTTATAATTTCAAATTTGTAACCATAAATTATCGATATCAGCGATTTGCGGTTATCCCCACGAATATTACCACAACACGTTAGAATATCTAAACATTGATAATTTTATCAAAATACACATAATAACATCCAAATAATCACAAATCCAACATGTTAAAAGATTTAAATATCCAAAGTCCAAACATAGATAGAAAATGATGGCTGAATATAATGTGAGTTGATGGCTGACAGATGGCGGGTATCTGCAAAATCGTAGATGACGAATAACTACGGTGCAGATACCCCATATTTATTATCCGCAACCACTAGACTGACGGGTGAGGGAAAAAAATGAAATCGCAAACCTGCGGGTAAAAATCGCAATTAAAACCGCGAGTAACAGGCGATTATGCGATGTTTACGGTTTCAATCCGCCTCACTGCCATGCCTACTAGCAGTCTAAATTTTCTATGAAAAATTGCTTCGAAAATTATGATAGTATTTATTGGAGGAAGTTAGTCTATGGTCCAAAGCATACTCCAAAAACTTCTATTATCTTCTGATTGTGTGCTATGAGCATATGAATGCACTGCGAGAAGTTTGGCAACTCTGTATTCCATGCGGGCAAGCCACCATGCTTCGCATGCCTCCACTAAAGAACTCAATGAAAGCATCAATGTTGCAACCTCTGCAACAGAGAATGATATGGGAAGAAGAGTAATAGATAGAATATAGTAGATGGCATAATAAAAGTAGGGAGGAGGAGCAGATAGAGAGGTAGAGAGAGATGCGAGGGAAGAAGAGCCAAGTGATAAATTTATGATAATTATTAGGGGGCTTCAAACATAAGAGTTTGGAGTGATTTTTTTTTCTTTCACTTATCTCTTTTCACCGTGAAAATTTTGGTTTTCCACATAAAAGTAATCGGACCTGACGTGATTTATCTAAACGTGAATTAAGGAATTCACTTTGAGTTTCGTCTGAAACTCACATCGCTCAAACGTAAAACGAACTTTTCTCTTTAACGCCAAACAATATCAAACTGGCGGACTCAGATTGAGCGCGAGGCCTAAACAAATATGAACATAAACTCAAGTTCCAAATCCAACTGGGTTTTCCTAGAGATTTCTCTTCCTCCTCCGAAATGGATCGAGCCCCTCTACGAGATCTGACGATGCGAAGACAAAGGGAGTCCGATGCGAGCAAGCTGGCTGGCGACGATGGTGGATTCGCTGGCGGAATGGTGACGCTGGTGGCTGGGCTGGCTTCTGTCGGAGATGTGATGGTAGAGGATGGAGCTCGCGATGGCAGAGGCGAGGAGCGAGGCAAGGACTCGACCGGCTGTTCGTGGCTTCGCCGATGAGGATCGACGGTGGTAGCTGCTGAGACGCGAGGGCTGGGAGGCGATGGTCAAAATCGGCGATAATGAAGTCACGACGAGAGAGATGAAACTGAGAACAACTCAAGCACAGTCCTTCGACATCGCTCCTTGCTAGCGCCACCCGGTCGCCATCGCCGCCCTCAAACCAACAGAGTCCTCCTAGCTCGTTGAGTTTGATTTGAATCACAAATCGATGATGGTTGAATATAGGGGTTTCAACGTGTTGGCAGTGACGAGCCTGAGTTAGGCCAGAGAGACGAGGCTGGGTAGTGAGTCAGGCTTTGATTAGAGGGGTGAATTTGTAAAGTGAAAATTATTTTGGTTAGATCCTCAAAATTGAGTTGGTGAATTAGAGTTTTCTAATTTATCATAAATTTTGTTGATATGAGGTGAAAAAAAACCCATCCATGAATCAACTTTGAAACCCCCTTTATTTATCCTTTTCATTGACATTCTCATCTTAAATACATTAACGTTCCTAAAATATTTCTGTAAAATACTATTGGGCAATATATATAAATCTGATGGCCCATTACTTAATTTACTAATACTAAGTCCCGCATCACAATTTCACTCTAATACTACTTTAATTTAAATAATAAAATTTTAACATTTTCACCCCTCCCCATCCAAACCCTTACTCATTCTATTAGAGCAGCGAGATGGTGTGTCACACTTCAGAAAATGTCTTCAGAATGCTAAGTATGATTAATGAGGGAATAATATATACTCCCTCCGTCCATTAAAGATTAATCTATTTAATTTTATTATTTTAAAATTTAAAATTTAATTTAAATTTTAATAAAGATAAATAATTTAAAAAAAATCAGAAAAAATATATTTAAAAGTTTTAGATGTCAAATTATGATATACATATGAAATATTTTATTTTCAATATATAAACATTCATAAAAAAAAATCATAAATTAAATATTGTGAAATTGTCGAAACAAATGATACAATTGAAAGGAGTATAATCTTAAGAATATACATCTCCCATTGATTTTTTGTTATGTCAGACTTCAAAAAATGTCTACTAGTACATTGTTTATGCTTCCACTTCCAAAATTTTCCGGCTCTGCCTCTGATTTCCAGTTGGGTTCTGATTTTCAGTTGGATTTTCTAACCTTCGCTACCATGCATCCTCTATCGTGACGAGATTTGGAGGTGGGAAGGCGTGTCAAGATTGGATGAGGGCACCAAGAACTGGAGGAGGGCCGGGGTGTTGAGGCTAATGGAGAAAGAATGCATGCCAACTCTTAAGATGGCGGTAACAGTGGCAACGTGAGGGCTGAGAGAGGGGTACTGCTTCTCTCCAGCAGGTACAGTTTAAGATAAAATTAGAATCTAATTAGAATATTAAATAGTATTAATTAAGATAATTAATATATTAAATATATGTTAAACTCAATACTGCACTCCAGCAGAGACAAGCTTTTTCCCTGAGAGAGGGAGGAGGCTCGTGAAGGTCGACTCGTTTAACGTGGTTCGATTGTTCGAACTCGAAATGTCTCGTGAATGGCTCGATTCGTTTTATACTCCTAACTCGAATTAGCTCGCGAGCTGGCTCGAAGTCGGTTCGTTTTACTACTCGAATAAAATTTTTAACTCGAACTCGAATTCATGACTCGTGAAACTAGACTAATTTAATGTGGTTCGAGCTTGATTAAGTTCAAATTGGCTCAGTTCGTTTTGCACCCTACCTAGATGGAACATCAGGATTTTTAACCAAATTTTAAAATTACAGGGGTTAAACTGAATATTACGGGAACTCTCAGGGATGTTTGATAAATGCTTAAAAGAAAAAGAAAAGGTGAAGAAGAAGAGAGAAGGAGAGCATCTTTCTGTCCGGCGAAGTAAAATTCGTCGAGACTTGCATAATAAACGCCACCGCACACGTCAACCTTCCGCCTTAATCTCTCTTATTAGGTACATTGCTGCGCTGCGCATATCGCCGCCGGATCCACCGAACCCTTCGCCGATGGCTTCAACCGACGGTCTCGTGCCCATCACTAGGAAATTCCTCTCGTCTTACTACGATAAGTACCCTTTCACCCCTCTCTCTGACGACGTCCTCAGCCTCTCTTCTCAGATTCACGCTCTCGCAAAGGATTTGCTCCAAGATTTCCCACCAACTCAAGGTTTTTTGTTTTTCCTGATCCGATCTGGAGTTTTCGTTCATGAATTGTGAAGTCCATGCGTGTACATGAACGAGGAAGGGCGGCATTTTCAAGTCTGATGTATGATCTTTGCCGTGGCAGATGAAATTTGGTTAGTGGAGGAAGCAGAGATTCCGGCTCCCCATAAAATCGACGAGAACATGTGGAAGAACAGGGAGCACATGGAAGAAGTTATATCTTTGCTCGAGACTTCTCACTTGCCTGCCGCTGTAAGCTGTACACGACTTTCCATTTTGTGATTGCTCTGTATGTTTGTGCTATAACGGCTTCTGACGCCTTGTTTCAGCTTCGACAACCAACTGATTCAGAGGACACCGAATTTTCCACAGCTTGTAGTAGTCTCAGGAGTCAGTTTCAAAAGACTCTGAAGATGTTAGAATCTTTCCAAGCCAAAAATTCTGATCGTGTATTTAATATAGGTTAGTCCTTTTGGGACACGGGTTTCTCCATTAATCAAAGCACAATTGCACATTATTGACCTCAGTGTTTGAGTTTTAATTATCCTACTCTTTTTATGATTGATTCACCAATTTTTTTTCGTTCATGTAATGTTTTTTTATTTAGTAATTTACATTGTATATTAGTTTTCTATTCCAATTTACTTAAAGTACAGCGTGTTCTCAGATTATTGTATCATTGCTTTCAAGTATCAATTTGATCATACCCCATCTACACCATAGATCAACGTTGGTAGGGATATAGCAAGATGAACTTTGTTTCATTGTTTGATTTGATCAGTCATTTGTATCACAGTTTACTATGTGACTATAGTTCTGACTATGTTTTATCTTCTTACACTGTAAGGGCTACTATAATTGTGTCACCACCTTGCTTACCTTGGCTGTCTATGTTGGAGCTTAGGATTTGCTTTTGTACTCATTTAGCGTATGTTAAGCAAACTCAATTCTGGTCTTGCCATTTACAAATGTGTCTTAACTATTAATTTTGTGTACTTCGAAACATTTTCTGCGTCAGTATTACTTTTCCGTCCTAAGCAGAATGGCTAATTTGTACTTTTGTAGTACCCTCCCAATTTTACTGATGTTAAGCTAATAATACAGTTTAACTATCTTTTTTTGTAATGGTGTGATTAGGTAGGGGAGGTCTGGAAATTTCTAAAGACAAGCTTAGTTGATATTAGAACCTTTGTTTTTACAAAAAGAAAGCGACAACCATAGTGGGATGAAGGGAGCATAGCATTTCTGTCATTTTCCATCATGTGCATGTTAATTTTGCAGTATGAACCGTGTAGTGGTATTTGACTAAGCAACTATATCAACTCATTCTTGTTTCATTATATTTCTCCATGCAAGTGGATGATATATGTGATGATGGTCATGAAAATTTATCACACTTTTTCCACACAAGACTATAAGAGGGTCGTGTAGGAAGTCTTGTACTATTTTTCTGCATGGGCTTGTTGTGTCAACTAACTTTAAAGAATTAGATTGACACTGTGAGCTTGATGGCTTTAATCCATCATACTTGGGATTAAAATGTAGTATGATGAGTAATACTCCTTTGTTTTATAAAGATTGTACACTTTGTTTTGTTGTTTTCACAATAGTTTATCTATGATTTTTTTTTCCATGGATGTTTAGACATATATAGTTCAATAATTCATATGCATATCATAATTTGAAGTACTGATTTTTGAAATACTTTTATCTGGTTTTTTTTCACTATTTATCTTAGTAATAATTTAAGTCAAATATTAATACTCAGAAGTCAGAACATGAAACTCAAACCTTACAATCTATAAAAAACAGAGGGAGTATAAATTGTTGGTAATAGTACTCCCTCCGTCCCAACAAAATTGATACATTTTTCTTTTTTGGTTGTCCTAGCAAAATTGATACGTTTCTTAAAAAGGAAACATTTTCACACCAAGTTTACCTTATTGCCTTCCATTTCCCTTCCCACTAAAAAAAGCTACTTTTGTCTTTTATGCCCACTTCACATTTTTACCCTCTACTCAACAATATTCCATAATCTTCATGCCCAGTCAAATGTATCAACTTTGGTGGGACTGAGGGAGTATATGACTGGTAAAATTGAAATTAAAATTGTGTGGGAAAGTTCAGATAGATAAATATATGGCACAATTTTCCTGAAGAGAAACAATATGGATAATTAGAACTGAGAAATACTCATCTGAGACATGTTTTAAACGAAAACCTGAATCAGAGCTGAATGTTCTGTGTATTTTTGCTATAGCATCTGTTTAATTCCATTATGCTAGCATGTTTTTACATCTTACTGCCTTTCATGTGATTAATGAACATGTGCTGGACACTGAACAACAGGATGGTGTTTTGATTGCAGTTATGACCTACATGCCTCAAGATTTCCGTGGAACTCTTATCAAACAGCAAAGAGATCGTTCAGAGAGAAATAAGCAAGCAGAAGTTGATTCTTTGATAAATTCTGGTGCAAGTATACGTGAAAAATATGCTTTGCTGTGGAAGCAACAAATGGAAAGGTGTGTCACCTATATTTCATTCTGCTCAGGGCTGTAAAGAGTTGCTGATATTGTGTTCTACTTTCTGTCAGGAGGAGACAGTTGGCTCAACTTGGCTCTGCAACAGGTGTTTACAAAACCCTCGTGAAGTACTTGGTTGGTGTTCCGCAGGTACATCTTTTCAACCCTGTCCAGTGAGAGCTCTGCTTTTTTTCCCTGCTATGATTTTTTGCAGTCTTTTCTGTGCATGTATCTTAACTGCCATGCTAAACCTCACAAATCTATGTTCATCTCAATAAACCAAACACTATATGATGAATGTTTTGAGTATTTGGTTGGTGATTAAGAGAAGCGGCCCATGCGATATTCTGAGATTATAATTGCATTGTTTCTTGTTTATGCCTTTGGTTTGGTGTGATAGTCTAAAATTGATGATTTTTTGCACTACAGGTTTTATTGGATTTTATCCGGCAGATAAATGATGACGATGGGTATGGATTAAATTCTTACTTCGGATACATTTTTTGGATTCTTAATCTGGCATACTGACTTGAGAATTGTGTAATCTCAAATTTAATGAGTTCTAGGTTGTTTCATTGGTAGGCCCATGGATGAGCAACGACAACGCTATGGCCCTCCTTTGTATAGCCTTACAAAGATGGTGCTTTTCATTCGACTGTTTGTTTCTCTATCATGGAAGAGATTCGAGAGTTGTAAACTGTGAGATATTGTGCACAATGTTTTGCAGAAAAAGTGTTTATCTGAATATTCCATTACCCTGGTCGTATAATGTTTCTTCCGGTCTTATTTTGCCTTATTGTTGATGCTATAATGCAGGAAATCCCATCAGATTTCTGTCTTGGAGCAAGCTGTTAATTTGTACGCAACTGAGTTTGAGAGGTTTATTAGTTTTCTTAGGTATTAACTTTTGTTCCTCTCCTTGTCCATCTTCCTTAGTCATGATGATGTAGCGATGACAAACCGATAAGTACTTTGGTTAGTCAGCAGGAATGTTTTTCGATAGAGAATTCTTCTTCAGGATTAGCAATCCCTGTTTCTGTCAAATTTCCTACATGATGCTATTGCATGCTTAGTTAAGCTTTCCATTTATTTGAGGGTTGGTATGGTTAAGGGGCTTGTAGCTGCTCTTTGAGTTTTTATGTCACATTCCAGTCTTAAGGATATTGGAATCTGACTTTTTTATTTTTAATTTTATAAAACCTCTCAGTTTTACAGTGTAGATGACATACATTTTGTTTAAGAGAGATGTTGCGAGACCGTATTTTTCTACGATATATCTGGATTTTTTTTTATTGTACACCCTCCATCTTGCAAAGTGTGTTATGGTTGTCTTCTAGTCTGTGTGTGACTAAACTTTTAATCAGAAAGAATTTGTTTGTAATAAATTCTAAGAAATTATGTATAAAAACCAAAAAAAATCATTTATTGTTTACATAGAAGTTCTTTAATTTGTTTGCCAAAATGTTGGGCAAAATTCATAGATTTAAATTTTGGAATTGCGGGACAGAGGAAGTATCAGTATCCATATAATGGTTTTTGATTAATTTGTGATTCTTCAATGCTTTCTCCTGCATGTTGATGAGCTGAGGATTTTCTAATGAATTGTGCTGTCAACGTTCTCTTTATGATATATTGGCCCCTCAGTCTGAGACTGGATACTGATTAGCTTCCTTTGCTCTCAACCAGTGAGGTCTTCATCAACTCACCCTTCTTTATTTCAGCAGAAGATGCCAGTGTATTAGATGGGTAAATTCTGAAGTTTTAAGCTCTGCAAAACCTTGGTCTTATATCATTTTACTAAGATATTTGTTTATGTTTATACTAGGAAAAATGATGACTACAAGGAACTATCTGTTCCAGCTGGAAAAACTCACGAGGTTTGTCTGTAAAACTTTACCTTAGATATGCAGGTGTCTGACATCTTATGCCAATCATCTTTCTCTACAATTCTTTGCATATGTGAACGGATGTTTATGACTAGGAAACGCAAGTGTAAGAATTGCCTTCACCGCATTTTACTACTTTTTTTTTTTGCACGAAGAGGGGGACATAGAAGTGATTTTTTGATCCACTCCTCCTTCCCAGGAAACTTGATATTTAATCTTCATGCCTAGTCAAACTTAACATTGTTTGCTGGGCTGGGTTGAGTATTTGATTCTTCACCTTAGATTTTTTAAAGGAAAAAAATGTAGATATTGTTCCTTTTTATGGATTTGTAATATCTTGACAAACTGGCAAGTTATGGATAACTAGCATATGAAGTTCTTGCTACAAGTTTTATTCTGAAGACATATTATCCTACTGAGTGATGACTGATTTAAGGAAACATAATGAATTCATATTTGTTCATTTCCCATGTAAAAACACCATGCATCAACATGCACAAAATGATAATTTCCATTTGTATCTATGAATGTGTGTTTTGGTACTAAAATCGTCATGTTTGAATGAACTTCGAAGGCCAATGATCAAACATCAACAAAAGCATCACAATACTATCGCTGTAACTAATTTAAGATTTTAAGGAAGTTTGACTTATCTTGTGTTGTGATCAGTACGCTATTACCGTATTTCCTTGCTTGTGGTGGGGTTGTCCACTTAGTGTTGTGCTTGAACATTTCTTGTGTGTCATATTTACAGGTATTTTTGGCAGTGGATGATATTAACTCATACATTGCTTGGGATTTCTCATTGGTCCAAGGCAAGATAAATCTGGTACTTGCTGAACTCCCAAGTTTTTTAGTTCTTTACAATATGAGGACGGGAGGAGTTTGTCATTTCTTTGACAATGGACTTTGCCAGGATATCGGGTTTAGTGTTGAATACACAAATTCTTCTGGAGAGATAACGGTGAGCTGATACTGTATTTGATTTGCATACTTTGCCTTAATACATGTGGGATTGTTCTCGGTGTTCCTTTACTTTCTAGGCATATGCTCTCTCTAGCCCCACCCTTGCATGCATATGAGTCTGACATAATGTTTGTTTTGCTTGGAAATTGATATTTCAGCAAATATTACCTTACAGACGTTATGAAGCTGACCAGGTAGCTGTCTGCACCACCTGATGCCAAAAGTTAGGTTTGCCTTTTCCTTACAGAGAATGTCTTAATTTGCACACCTTCATTGATG
This sequence comes from Daphne laureola, assembly GCA_038382905.1. Taxonomy (NCBI): domain Eukaryota; kingdom Viridiplantae; phylum Streptophyta; class Magnoliopsida; order Malvales; family Thymelaeaceae; genus Daphne; species Daphne laureola. Next base: position 12,337 of record JBBYHH010717475.1, read on the forward strand.
TCTTTCTCAGGGTAATTTCTGCACATGCATGGCTGGTAACTACAAGCTCATATGGGATAATTCATATTCAAGTTTTTTTAAAAAGGTAAGCTGCCATAACTGGGTTCTGTCATATGTTTATCTCAGTACTATTGTTCAAGGGCCCTCTGATGATGCTGTTCTTCCGTAATTCTTTCAAACCGACGACTAGTTTGTTATTGCTTTATTAAGTGGGAATAAAAAGTTTTTGAAATGGGCTTCTCTTTTCTTATAAAGTTGCAAAAGCATTTTCCCAGAAGAGAGTCACTTAACAGACCTACACTCTATGTTTATGCTCAGCTCAACAGCTTTACAATTATGTTCCATCTCTCTTCTTCTTGGCAGGCCTTGCGCTACAAAGTGGACTGCATACCACCAGTCGCAGAGCCAGCAGCTTCTAATGAAGCAGCACAGGAATTGAATCATCTCTGACCGTTCGTTCAGTTAATCACACTTTTTGATTTGCGCTCGAGTGATCCCAATGAAATTCTTTTGTACTATGAATCACATCTATCTCCCGGATAAATTTCTGATTGCAGGGGCTTGGCCTCCTGAAACGTGTACTAGTGTGTGTGTATCTAATAGTATACCATCAGTAAATCAATTCTTGTTTCTCTATCACACAACTCAATCGCCTTGGATCAAACGGGTCTTAAATGTCATACTGTACATTTGCCAAAGAGGAAAATGACTAAATGAGAGACAAGTTCCAAACTTAAACAAGGCGCCAAACAGAGAATGAAAACAAACGAGCAGCTGATTGCATGAGAGTCATAGAACTAAGAAAAATTCTCTCTCAGGCTAACTAGTATTACCGCTGAACCGACTGTCAATTAAACTGGTATCTCCGCTTGGCAGCATCAAGGGTGTTGGTCAGGAGCATGGCTATTGTCATGGGTCCAACTCCTCCAGGTACTGGAGTGATAGCTGATGCTACAGTGGCTGCTTCCTCAAAGCAAACATCACCAACAAGTCTGTACCCATATTCAGCACTAGGGTCCTGCTACTCCCATCCATCAGCACAAGAGAAGACAGTAAAAGACTTTTTTGGAGGGACCAGTAACAGTTTAACACTAATTCAAGTATTACCTCAACTGGAAAGGTCCCTACATCAATAACAACTGCACCAGGCTTTAGCCAATCGCCACGAACCAAATTAGGAACCCCTGCAGCTGTGACTACTATGTCGGCTTCGGAAGTCATCTGCTTTGGGTTCTCTGTACAGGCGTGCACTATGCTGACAGTTGCATGGTGCCTCTGTTTCACATCGTAATGTCACCAAAATCCATGTACAATAGCAAATGCGTGGTTAGACCAAAATAAAAGTAAGGGTTAAAGATGCATAGAGCTGCAACTCTAGGTGTACGGCAGGTCACTAAAAGGTGAATAAGAAGAAACAAAGAACAGTTGCGTAACTGTCACCAATTTGAAACCCAATTATGCTTTCATGAGGCACTTCAGCAGAGGGTTAGGGCAATAATTCAGAAACCAATACATGTAGTAAGACCATTCAATTGTGCCATCAGAAGTTGAAGTCACAGAAGATATGATTGGAGGGAGATAGTAGTCTGATACAGCAAATACACCAGAAAAGACAGGTGCTGTCCTGTTCTACTGTTATTCTGTCCTCTGTTTCCTCTCAGTTCTTTAAAGTTAATAGAGTATAAAACAAATACTCCTTGCTAATGTATTATGTATTCGAAAGAGAGTGAAATTTCACAAAATATGTTTGAGACTCAAACTTCCTATGTTTTTCTGTAGTTCTTAAGATTAAACCATGATCCTTATAATGAATTTTCCTTCAAATTTGTGGGAAAGAAAACGAAGACAGAAAACATATTTGTGTCTGACGTATTAAAATAATAGACAGATAAGAAAGGAAAGCAATTCCAAATGACATTTAGACCTCAGGTACATTCAAGTGAAGACGGTTTTGAAAATTTCCTAACGGTTGAAGAATGATGTCCTAAAACCACACATCCGATACCTGATTACCTGCAAAAGCAATGAAGTGGGCAATCCTACAATGTTGCTTCCCCCAATCACAACTGCTTTCTTTCCCAATATCTCCACTCCAGATCTGAGTAATAACTCAATGCAACCCTTAGGAGTGCAGGGAATGAATAAGGGCTCCCTTCCCTCCATAGCAAGATTGCCCATATTTATTGGATGGAAACCATCTACATCTTTTTCCAATTGCAGCACATCCAAAATCTTCCCTTCATCCAAATGCTGCAGGGAACACTTGTCAAATATCAATTCATGAAAAGAAACTTCTCAATCATTGCATTGAGCCTTCATCCCAACAAGTTGTCGTTAGCTTTTTGAATTTATGAGTACGGTCATTCAATTTCGCTACATTGTTATGGGAATTCCTATTGAATAAAAGCATGTTCGGTTTCATTACAGTTCACTACTATAGACATGGTTAAGAATGCAAACTAATCGGAATTACATATATAAACAATACTAGTTTTGAATTCATCACCAAACCAACAAAAAAATTACCATGAGTGAAGCATTCTGTATCATGCTTTTGAGGTAAATACTACTGTATTTGGTTGAAAATTCCAAAACTTAAAATTGTTCTGATGATAAATAAGGTGCCATTAAGCAACAAATCCTCAGTGGCATTAGCACTTTAAGGACCTCTAGACCAGCAGAAACCATTTATCAACATCCTGGCACTTTAAGTTGCAGTCTGGCTAGACGTTTGTCTGACAGCTCCATCGACTATGGCTATAATTGCACTTCATAGGATTTAACAGAAAATCTCAAGGTTTACACTTTATAACAGCCAAAACTATAATAGTTTTCCAAATTCCAAAAGCATACGTTAGCAAGTCAAATCAGCTTCTTTCTATTAATAAAGTAGCAAAGTAACCTGTGGTAGAGGAAGCTGCACAAGAATTCCATGAATTGAAGGATCCTCATTAAAAGCCGAGAGTGCAGTGATTACTTGATCCTCAGTGCAATAATCAGGCATTTCAGCTACCACAGACTTGATTCCAGCTTCTTCACAAGCTTGTATTTTGTTGCGAACATAGGTTTGCGAATCTCTTCTGCTGCCCACCAAGATTACAGCCAACCCAGGAACCTTCCCAACATGTTTTTTCATCCTCTGTACTTCACTGGCTATACTTGACCTAACTTCCTCTGCAATTGACTTCCCATCAATTATTGCAGCAGTCTTCACATCAGCTGTTGTGAATCTCAACTATCAACCACACCAGTTATCCAGGAATTTAAACAGGAATGATGCTTCAAGAAAACAGAACCTTTCTTTCTGTTAGGTTCCAGTCTTGGAAATACAGCTGGAAGTACGGTAAGCCGGTAACATAAACATTAAAACATTTTTGGATTACACAGAATATGTGTGGTTGTGTGCAAGCAAATCCATGCAGGTCCGGGTGCAATTAGAGGGCGAGCTAATGTTTTCCAGATACTGCTGTCTGCTTTTAAATGAGTGCAACAAAAACAAGGCCAACTCTTTACTAAAACAAAAAATGAGGAAAATAAGAAAAGGGACAATATTTACTAGTGCCCCTATGGAAACACAATTAAAAACATTAATGAAGTTATGAAATACACAAGATATTAATGCTCATCTTCAGTTAGAAAACCCATAGATGTTCATCATATCTCTTGAAAGTACGTCTGAGATCATTGTCACAGATGACAGATGTCCACAGAGTGTTGATAAATGACAGACAAGCTACAATTAAGCTAAAAAAATAGTTTCAGTAGACATCATTACACAGAATTTAGAGCCAAGAGTGCAGGAAAGAAGCAATTCCAGAATTGGACAAGTAAGAATATTAAGTAATTAATGCTGAGTCTTCTTACATGTCTTTTTGACTGGTGGATCAGAACAATGCCTTGAAGTGGAATCCCAAATTTCTGGTAAATCCAGAGAGACAAGGGTTGGAGAGAGTAAAATCTTGGGCTGGTGGCTTTCATTCATAGCACTGGCCCATGAAGTCATGGAACACATGTATTTTGGAAAGTGTCTGCGCCATGCATTTGCCATGTATAGCCCTATTGATCTCCTGGCCATTCCTCGCGATCTTCCTATGCCAGGATTCGAATGTTGTGAGCCACTTCACTTGTCACGTTGCCGGGCTGCTCAAATTCCAAAATGTGAGACAAGGTTTGAAAAACCAACAATCCTCAAGTAAGTAGAAGGAGACAACGGAAAACTCATTCCATTGCATAAACGATATTTCATCTCCATCATCCGCTGAACTTACATGCATGACTGATATAGATTATGGCCAGGCAAAAAGAACCTTACAAAACCTAACACAGCACCAGTTCTACGAGCAAGCAACCAAGTTCTAACTAAGATGTGCAGTTTGGTTCCATTAATAAGCTCGCCAAAAGGTTGGAAATCGTAAGTCGAGACGTATTCGATGCTTCAAGGCCTCGCATGTAAATAGAAATCTATTCGATTTTCAGGAAACTCACCAGAATGATAACGATACGTTTGTCTTGCTAATCAAACATGCGCCTCAATTCGAGCTGCTTTTACCTTCAATCACCTGCAGCTACGACAGAAAATTGAAGATATTTGGAAAAATAAGGTCGAGAAGGAAAGTTCAAGTGCAGAATGAGAAAGAAGAAGAGACCGCCAGGCTACTGAATACTGACCTATATTCGCAGGCACCGCCGCCAGCAATCATCTAGAGAAAATCGATTATGGAAACCACCAGAGTCTCAGGTCTCAACTCCCCGCTTAAAGCCTGAAACTGAAAGGCCATGGATGCTCGACGGGAAATCTTATCATTGCTCCTCAAACTATAAGGTTTATCAATGTTAAGTCTTATTTCTTTTAGATAGTGCAAATGGGTCACATATTGTTTTGAGTATTTGACTAGGCACAAGAGTAAGGGTAATTTTTTTTTTTTTTTTTTTTTTGTTGTGGAGAAAGGAAGTTAAGGGTTAAAAGGTAAAAGTAAAACAATCAAATCTTTTTAGGACAACTCAAAAGGTAATACGATTGAATATTTTTGTGATGGAGGAGTGCTACTTAATTTATCTATTTATTTTTGTTATTTCACTGTATTTAATCTATAATTTTATTTAGGAAAGTTTAGATATGTAAAGTTAAAT
>JBBYHH010717586.1:0-17463 GCA_038382905.1 Daphne laureola
TTTTCAGAATTATCACAATTCAAGGATTCTTTGAGAGAGACTGGATCATTATTAATGCGCACGTCACATTCATGTTCAAGTTAGTAAATCACATAGTCATCTGGAATAGTTGGTCTCCTTTGCCTTTCAGACCTTATTAATGTTATTTCTTGTGGTTCACCTACCACTTGATCATTCATGACTTGTTCATCATTAGCTGGTTCATTAACTTCATGTTCATCATGTGAGTTTGGAGCATTGTTTTGTTGTTCCTGAATGTTATGTGACCGTGATACAATAAGATGGACAACAACATGTGAAGATATATCGGGCGTATCATTTTCTACCCGAATTTCTTAAAGACCCATATTTCGTGGTTCGCCACTCCCACTGAACTCACAATTCTCAATGAACCGAGCATTACCAGACTCAAAGATTCTCATACTATGGTTATGACAATAAAATATGTACCCCTTCGACTTTTTAGGATAGCCAATGAAGTAACCGCTAATGGTTCTTGCATCAAACTTCCTTTCATGTGGATTATAAATATGCACTTCTGCCGGGCAACCCCAAATGTGAAGGTGCCTTAAACTAGGTTTCCTTCCCGTTCATAGTTCGTAAGGTGTCTTAGGAACTTCGTTACTAGGAACCATATTCAGAAGATATGAAGCAGTCTTTAATGCATGCATCCATAATGAAGGAGGTATTCTATTACGACTTATCATACTCCTAACCATGTCAATAAGAGTACGGTTCTGCCTTTCAGCAATACCATTTTGTTGTGGTATGCTGGGCATTGTATATTGTGCATAAATGCCCCGACTTTCAAGGAATTTTGTAAATGGACCTTTATTTTGTCCGTTCTCATCAAACATTCCATAATATTCACCACCTCTAACTGACCTCACCACTTTCACTTTTCTATCTAACTATTTTTCCACCTCATTAATGAATACTTCAAGAGTGTTACACCAACTCTGAGAATTAATATTTAAAAAACCGAAATGAGATTTTCGGGTCATTTTGCCGGGAATAATTTGGGGGGCAAAATGGTCAATTTGAAGAATTAAGGGTAAATTGGAAAAATAAAATCTGTTAGGTATAAAATTTGATTAAGTAACATTAGAATTAATTTGTTAAGATTAGTATGTGTTAAGTTAGGTATAATATAGAATAAGATAAAAATTGAGTTAGTGGTTGACACATGTCAATAAATGAATGAATAAGATAAAGTGAGGAAAATGTGTGGTAGTAGTATTTAGTAAAAAGTAAGAGTTAGTAAGTTAGAATTAGAATTTAGTAAAGTTTGTGATAAGAATTAGTAAGGTTAGTAAAATAAAGTAGTAAGTAAATAAGTAAGTTAGATAAGTAAATAAAGGTATATATATATATATATATATTAGTAATAGAAATGGAAAAGAAAGCAAATCAGAAACACATACCTTCTTCTTCTTTCTTCATTGCCGATTCGGCTTCCTCTTCATCCTCCTCCATCCTTCATTTTCTTCACCAAATATCTTGTTAGGAAGCTTACATTAGTGGGTTAAGGGAGTTTCATGAAGGATTTGCTTAAAGATTAATCTTGGGAGCAAGTAAACATCACTCTCTCCCCTCCCTCTTGGCTGTCGAAAATTGGAGCTTGGTTAGGGACCAAGTTCTCTTCATTCCTTCATCAAATTCTTAAGGTAATATCCTAAACTAAGTGATCAAAGGTTGGTTTATGTATCTCCTACATCACATAAGCAATTGAGCATGTAAAAGTGTTGATTTGGCTAGGGTTCTTCATGATCTAGTTTCAAAAATTGGGGGAAGTTTGATGTGATGTTAAATTGTTTTTCTTGGGTGCTTGGAGAGTATATTTGATGCTTGGAATGTGGCCCAATTCTTTGTGTATCATGGTGTTATGTTATAAGGGTTAATTTGAGGTGGAGGAGTAATTGTTGGAATTAAATTGAGGATTTGTTGAAAGTGTAATCTTGGGTTGTAGGAGAGTAATTTTGGTGTTGGAAGAATATTGAAATTCATCACCTAGGTATGGGTTGTGTGTAGGGCTAAAAATATGGAGGATTTTAGGAAATGTTGTGTAATTGGTGTGGAGTTGATTATAGTGTTTTAATGGTGATTTGGAGGTGCTAAATTGGTATAAAAAGTTTGAGAAAAACATCATGTGTGAAAGATTATGCTTATGCCGAATTTGTGAGAAGAAATGGAAATATGTATATTTTGGTTGAATTGTGTTGTTTGATGGTTTGGTGGATGATTTGAAAGTGTATTTGGTGGTTAGGTGAACGAAATGAATAAATTGGTGAGTTTTGGAAATGTGGGCCGAATTTGATTAGGTTGTTAAAGTTGAGGATGTTGGGTGGTAAATTGTGTTTTGGTGATGCATTTGTGTGATAAGTAAAATTGTGTAACAATTTGACAAGTTTGATGTGTTGGGGCCGAATTGTTCAAAGTATGTAAGTTGAGTGGTTGGTGGTGAAAATGATATGTTGTGGTTGGTTTATGTTTAGATAAGTTAGATTAATGAATAAGTGAAGTTATATGAGAGTTTGGTGAAGTTGTGTGAATTTTCACAAATGGGCTGAATTGGACATAGGAGGAAAGGTTGGGGGAAAATGTGTAATTTGATATGCTATGGTGTGTAAAGGGTGTTTAGGTATGTAAGGATGTTTATGGAAGTTAGTGTGGAAGTTTGGGCACTTTTGGATAAAGTGTCAAACTTGTGAAAATTTGATAAGTGTTGGCAGGTAAGGAAATAAAACCTAGAAGATAATTCTATGTTGGTTGTGTAATTAATTAGTATCTGTTGTGGATTGAATAGGAAATTCAGAAAGTCAGATTTTGTGAAATTGCGGAGCAAATTCTGATTTGACGAGGCTGCTCAGGTAAGGGTTTAACTTTTCTGATATGCACTCTGGTTTACCGGTATGTATATCTGATAAGTTAGGACTAGTACCCGGGTCGAGGGTGGGGCCCTATGACTCCTGTGGCTAGTTATGTAGTAGGGATAATGATAATGCAGGTTCGGAGTTTTAGCGACCCAATTATCCAATTGGGAATTTCTGTGTCATTTTGGGATCAGAGATGTGCATTTGTAGTGCCTTGATCTTTGATCGGCACTTTGCTACTTGAAGACATATATCTGTTATGTATGTTCTGTTCTGGACGGCTTTTCTGTTAAGGGACCTAGGCTCTGGCTGATACCACGCCTTTTGTTCTGTATATATGTCTGTTCTGCCCAAGTGCACCCTTCTGTACAGGGCGTTGGGGGCCGCTAATTTTATTCACTTCTGTGTGATACATTTGTATGTGTTCTGTTCTTTGTTTGCAGGAAAGGTGGTAAGGTGTACCTGCGGGGCAATGGGATTTTTGTATGTTTGTTTGTATGTTGTGTGTATTGTATAATTTTTGTGTATGATATGCTCTAATCTGTTTTGTGTAGGAACTTGTTTGTGACATTGCCCTGCGGGACACCCATCTGTAAATCTAGTATGCTGTGCACAAGTTGCACGACCGGATCTCTGTTTGCGATATGAACTGTGCTAACCTTTTGTGCAGGGCTAACGCTCTTTGCTAACTATGTCTTTGCAGGATTTTGTTTAGTACCATTATCACTACCGCTGCCCTTACTGAGTACCTTTCGAGAACTCACCCTTATAATTACCATTTTCAGGAAATTCTGGTTCGCAACTTATGAGGTATAGTCAGCTTAGTGGGTTGGTGTTAGTAGCAGCAGCAGGAGTAGCAAGGACTTGTGTTGATCGGGAAGCTCGTGATGGTAACATCACTTAAGCGTAATAGGTTACCGGATTTGTAGGAGTGGATTGCATTTGTACATATAGTTCTGGAAACATGGTAGGATCATGTATCTAAATATTGTGTAGCTCTGGATTATCTGTACATGTTGTTTACTCGGGGAGTGTTGGGCTCCTTTCTGGCATATCTGGTCTCAGCGGAGCTCAGGTAGTTATATGTATGTTCTTCTGCATATGTTGTTTCTGTTTTAGGTGTATGGATTATGGCTCGGTTGATAAGGTTGGTTGCGTAATTACATGGAAGTTAGATTTGTAATGCTGTTTCAGAACAAAACTGCATTTGTGATCGATCTTGTACGAATTAACTGTACCAATTGGCTGGGTACTTTGATCTGAAACAATTTGTGTGGATATCCCTATGTGTCTAGTTTATTAAACAATTTACAGAACATGTTTTGGACTTCTGTAGAATTTATTACAAATTTTTGACCGACAAGAGGTCAGCAGGAAATAGTTTTGTTTGGAAAAACTGAAATTGTTCTATATGAGTTTGATTGTGAAATGCAGGATTTGTGGTTTTTTGTTAGGTTATGGGCTTAACCCACCACGATGAGTTGGATTCTGGTTGTGGTAGGAATTTGGGGAGAAATCCCGCCATCGCCTCCTCCCTCTGCGCCGCTGCGCTGTGCCTCCGAGGGTGTCTAGCGGAGGGGGTGGTGACACAAACAGCTTAAGGATTATAAATCTTTGCTCCTAGAAACGTATGCACCAAGTGTTCTTCTTTGATGTTTGACAAATTCTCCCCCTTGATGCTTCAATGGTGTTGGCCCCTTTCTCCAGTGGATGAGGTTTGACTTGAAGGTATGTTAAGAGGTTGGATGTGTGGAAGAGACACACCAATGATCCACTCGAAATGCTCCTGAGAAGGCTACTAGTTTTCTCCCAAAGTAGAAGAGAAGAAAAAGATGAAGATGAAGAACAATTCTTGTGTGTAAGAAAGTGTTGAGGCCGGCCTCTCACCCATCTATTTATAGATAAGGAGTGTCACCACCACCCCATACCTGGTGCGATGGAAGCTGGTAGTAGCAGTGGAAGGGAGCAGATGATGGCGGTGACGTTGGTTGGAATGGTGGTTACTAAGGTGTAGCAAACCCAAAACCCGGCCTTTTTAAAAACGTTTCTTAAGTTTTACTCTCTAATGCGTTAATAAGTTTTAAGACGTCCAATTCAAGCTTTAAACTTGCACCTGAAACACGTTAGTGATTTTACAATAAATCGCGCATTTTAAAAAATATAAGTTGATCTCTGTTCAACACAAATACATCATAGAGGAGGCCCGCCCACTTCATTGCGGGAGAGCTCCCAGAATAAATATACAGCCCACCAGAATTTATATCTAATTAAATATGCATGATGCTACTACTTTTACAGAGCCAGAGTTTGCCAATTTTAGAAAACATACTACGTTGGTGTATTCAGGATCAACTACCAACTAACACTTCCAGGCACTACTGCTGCTGCTAAAACACAAACATTGAAGTTAACCATTAGTCAATCCATTACGTGTGCTCACCCATTCACTTAAATACCACTAAAAGCATATCTATCGAGACTACCCCTAATCACAATCAGAAACCAATCGATAAGCACTTATGTACCTTAAGTACAAAAATCACTGACGACCAGGCGGAGCTATTCCATGGGTCGTTTACCAAGTGCTCCTGAAAAATATGAATATAATAGGGGGTGAGTCCTCGAGACGAACCCAGTAAGAGGTTAGGTAAGGGTAACGCATTTTATTTTTAAAACCACTTGGATAAGAAGGTTAGCGTGCAATGTACTAAGCAGTTTATACAACCTAATATCGCATGGATAATGATGTGAAAATGAAATGATATGCAATAAACTAGTCCCGTCGGACTTATACACTCATCCCGAAGGACAGTATTGATAGAATAATCCCCCAGTGGCTCGCCGGACTGCACGGGTTCTCACACTCGATAGCCTCCGGTGGCTCGAACCTCATAACACTCGGGGTTCAATAACACGCGCATGGTACCAGTGAGGGGTGTACGACCCCTAAACTATCGTTCACTCACTAATGATCATCCAATGATCAATATTTATTTGAAACCACATTTGATCAATCATTGTACGCTGCACTTAACAATCTGGGAGCTGAATGTCCCACACTTAAAACTTGCATGCCATTAACCTTACCATGTAACTAGCATCAGGAGTCACCGGGCCCCACCCTCGACCCGAGTACTAGCCATTAACTAACCTAATATGCATAAGGTAACCCAAAACGCATATTAAGGAAGTTAAACCCCTTACCTGATAATCAATACAATCCATGCAATGCAATCCGGTTAAGTTCTGGTTGAACTTCTGTGGTCTCCCGCCAAAAACTATCACACTATATAACAATACAATACTTATGAGGACTTGATTTATAAATTTTACCTCATTTTCCACTAATAGCTAACAAAGCCACTATTCTTTTGCAAAACATCCAATTTTGGTACAATGTCACACAAAGTAACAAAAATCACTAATTTCTTTCTTATCTTTACTTAAGCCTATTTCTACTCCAATTATCATCAATTATCAATCAAGACCTTAAACTTTCTCCAAATTTCCAATTTGGCCCAACTTTCATAAAGTGGTCAAAAAGTGCCCAAATTTCATATTCAACTTCAGATGAGCTTATTTTCACTTATTTGTCACTAATTACTAATTAACACTTAAACTTTTCCAAAATTTATAGTTTGGTCTCAACCTTTTAAAAAGTGACAAAATGGTCCTTAAACATGAAATTAGCTCATTTTCACCCGAATTCATCATTAGTCTTAAAAACACCGACTTTCAACATACTTACAAATTCGGCCAAACTTCCAAATTTAACCAAAAATGTTTTTCTTCTTCTAATTTCACCAACTTTCTTAAATGTTCTTAACATACTTATTTCAACACAACATCGTACTTTAACCAAGAAAATGTTCACCATTTCACAATCCAACAATTCGGCAAACACATGTTTTTCACATAGGAAGTGTTCTTCAATTTTCTACCAAAAGATTCATGCTTAGCATCATCATTAAACTAACATACTTCAAGATATTCACAAAGAACACAAACTTTGTTCATCATCCACCAAATTTGGCCAACACTTAACATGAACATCTCTGATGATTCAAGCTTAACTCAAAGTATTAAACATGCTCATAAACCACCCAAGAACACATTTTAACCATTAGTTGAAACAAAATCCATACTTTGTTCAAAATCTTCCAAATTCGGCCAAACCTTAGCTCATACTTCCAAGATGATTCAACCTTAATTAAAAGTATTAAACATACTCCAAATTCACCCAAGAATATGACTCAAGCATTACTTTAAGAATCCAACATGATTTGTTCAAGAACACTCAATAACATCAAGAACATTAAGAACATAAATTCATAAAATCATCCAAACTTCATGGAAACATGTAGTATATCTTTATACTACTCTTTAAAAACTTCTTAAACATGCTTACCTCATATTTGGTGTAGAGATTTTTTTAAAAATCCACCAACAATTTTGGCCTAGTCAGAGAAAGAAAAGAGATGAACTCAAACTACTTCAACACTTAGTTTCATCTTGAAACAACCATTAAAAGAGCTCACCTTGAGTTTATCTTGAAGATTTCTTGAACAACTTTCTCCAAGAACAACTTGCAAATTCGGCCTTCTTAAATCTTGAAGGTTTGATGAAGACTTCTTCCCTAGAACTCCTTGATGATTTTCGGCCAATGAGAAAGAGAAGAGATTGATGTGTTTTTCAACTTCCAAACTTGTTTTCTTGAAGAGATGATCAAGAAAACACCTTTACTTCATGAAATCTTGATGCTTTAATGAAGGATTAGTGATGATATGCTCAAGAATGAATGAAGAACATGAAGAACAAGTGAGAGAATTTCTTTGGTAGTAAGAGAGAGATGAGGCCGGTTTGTGTAACGGAGAGGGAGAGAAATGTAGTTTAAAATATTAGGCTAGGGAACAAGATCCAACATTACTCATCTTATTATTTGTTTATTACTAGTATTACACACCTAACTATTAAACAATTACCTATTACACAATCACCACCTCCCTTTTCCCTCCAAAATCGGCAGCCCTAATCAAATGGCATTAGTGCGCATTTTCATCCAATTTTTTAAAATCACCATTTTACCCATTGGGACCAATTTTTGGTAAAATGGCCCGAGACTCACGTAACCACTTAAAAGTGTAAAATCCCATGGAATCAACCTCAAATTAATTCTCGGGACATAGAAAATTATCCTTACACATATCCATTATATGTAAAATAGTGTCCCGATAATATTACAATCTAACCTCCGGGCAAAACTTATCAGAAAATAACTATACACCCGGAGTGGCTGTAACAACATCAGTGAAAAAGTGGAGAAAAATGGATGTAAGGATGAAATGCAAGTGAAAATACGAAAGTTAGCACTTGTGGATTCTCGGATTGAGGGTTCTCTAAGTGAAACCTTAAGAGAATACGAAATTTACCTACTCCTATTCCTTTTACCTATTCAAATTAGTGAGGGCTCTCGCTACACATTTCATGGCATATGTCTAGAGATGAGTTTCAAAGGTTGGTTCACCTTCCTCTCGGACAAGTGATCTCTCTCTCAATTAAAGTGTCTCTAGACATGCTCGTGCACTAGAGATAAACTTCAAAGCTTTTACAGCCCCAAACCTATCCACCAATAGGTTTCCTACGGTTATCTCTAACTCGTATTCCATCTAGCAACAAATATTTTGAGGTCTAAGTCAATGGGATCCCTCTCGGGAATTCCATCGAACACCTTGATGGCATGCAAATGTAAGTGGCCAACAAACATGCATTTCAATATGGAAAAGCCCATAGAAACCAGTACCTAGATCATCAAAAGTATGAAAACTAGTATCTTCAACCCTACGAAATCAAAACCTTAGAATCTAGAATTTTAACCACTCTATGACTGCTAGAATCATGGAAAAACAGCAAGCTATAACAAACAATAAGTAGAATAAAAGAGATGGAATGGATAGACATCACCTTTCATTGATCATCCACAAGTTGTCCCTTCAACCCCTTATGAATTGGAGATTGAAGAGGTTGAAAACCCTAGAAAAGAAGGAAGAAACGAACTTCAGGTCTAATATGTTTGTTGATTTTCATAGAGAAGAATAATTGTTGTATAAACTTAGTCTAAAGCCCTATATATACTAAACGTAATGTTCCTAAATGTCCTTATACATGTTGGGCATGTTAGGAAACCTAAATAAGGATAAGTAATTCTAAAAATATAGGTACAAATGATGAAAATTGGAGATGCACATGAGTGGTCCCCCTTCATTTTAATGAGCTAATTTGTTGAAGGAAACTTGGACACTTCAACTTGAGAAGTCTCTAGAGAACGCTGAAGATCTCTAAATGAGCGAAAATTGGTCCTGTTGAAAATCTATTTTCCCGAACTTCAATTTAACATTTTGAATCGTCCAATTTGGATTTTGGACGAGGAAGATATGACTATTTGAAGTTGGTGCCCTGCTGCTACAAAGTGATGCGCGTTGGCACTAGCGCGCATAGCATGCGCGCATAACCATTTTCCTTTCAGGATACGTGCGTGTTAGCACGCATAACAAGCATTCAGATGCCCTAGAACTTATTGTTTTTTACATTTTTGTGAGTTCCACTCCTCCATTTAACCCTCAAACTTGATGGAAGGCTACACCATTGTTCTTTCTTCGTCCCGGGTCCTCAAATCATGTGTATTAAGCTCCAATTTACCTCTGTAACCATGCACCTACAAAATATTGACAATAACAAGTAAAGTGCATCTAAACCATACAAAGTGAGCTCAAAATGATGAATTATGTGACTTAAACACCAAAGAAATGTGTGTATATTTGACACACATCATAGGTCTGGATGGATGGCCTGTGGGGCCATCTAATGGACGAAAGCCACATAGGCCCACAACCCAAAATAGCTGAAGGCTCAAAATCCCTCGAACAGTTGGGCCTCTGAGAGGCCCAGAAGGCAGAATAGCCCAATTGCTAGGACCCCCAAGTTCCGAGACTAGGGCAAAAGGCAACACCCTTGTCACCTCTCGGTACTTTCCCCTCACACTGCAAAAGGTCAACAGAAAGATAGGATAAACCATCCTCAGACCCGCCGAGCATCTTGTGACACGCTGAAAGTGGTCAGGTGTCCCATCCGAACTTTGGGTATTTAAGGAAATGTCATCCATCCTCCCTTATAAATATTGAGCCTTCAACATACATGAACTATCGGATTTCTGCTCTACCTTCCCTCTAGCTTCTCACTCTAAAACTACTAACTTGAGTGTCAAAGATCGGTTTCACCGAAAAACGCTTTAGTGCGGTCTTCCGATCATTCTTTTTTACTTGTGCAGAGCACCTTCAGCATCCATGATATCGCTAGTATCCAAGACTAGAGCCCAGAAGAAGTAGCCATCCTCCTCCATAGGACAATCAACCATTAATAATATCTACTATCAAACTAATTAACAGTTTAATAAATTCAAAATAATATTGACAATAAAAAATCTACTAGTCCTAAATCGTACAAACTTTGAAAGAACGAAGGTCGATCAGTTGTATAACCCTCCTTGTACCGTAGGTGTGCACGAAGACAGGTATGTAAATTAGAATTTCCTCATTAAATCTTGCTAGAGTGCCTAGGTAGGTACCAACAGTAGATGTGACAAGCCAACAAGGATGCTGACTGGATTTGAACTTTTATGGATAAATTACAATAAAAGACCTTATGAAACATTAACTTCAACAAATCTAGCAAAACAATAGAAAATTCAAAAATCGTAGCAAATTTAGCTAACTATAACAGATGACAACGATTCCTAACTTGCTAGCATTGGTAGCATAACCATTCTCGGAAAGTTGGAAATAAAGTAATTGGTGGAGTAACGATTCATGATTAAGTTCTTTATGAACAAAAGTGAAAGGGGAACTATGCAGCAGACAAGACAGATTAATGCAACCAAGCAAGGAAGCCTTCCTATGCATGAAAATGAAGTGTTGATCGATAAACTGAAAGATAATTCGTAAATGAAGCTAAAATTGTGCAACTGGTGAATAGAAAATATAAAGCCCTTATCGATCAAACAAATTACAATAACGACTCCCAAATCGCTAGCATTGGTAGCGGAACCTCCTATCTGCCGATCACCGTCTTCATCGTCAAGTCCGGGAATTCTCGGACATTTCTTGCCCCTAAATCTCGATCAGGAACTTCTGGGGTTCAACCGGATTTCCACCCCATCCCCATCTCTTATGTCGTCGACGTCTTCAGACCTCAAACCATCGTCGTTCCCAGTTAACCTTTGATCGTCGCCGCCCAGCTTTTCCGCTCTGTGTGGAAGACGATGAGCCCAAATGACTCAAGATCCGTGCCCTGAGGACAATCGCGGAGTGGTTGAAGAATTGAAGGGTTTCGTTGCGGGTTTGAAAGTGGGCGCACGAAGGTCGATGATGATTGGACGAAGGAGAGCAGCGGTGATGAGGTGGTTGTGTCAGTGGTGATGGACCAAAGGCGGTGGTGGGGAGGGGATGCGTAGTGGTTCTAGTGGAGGATGAAAGGTTGAAAAGCTAGGAGATCGTGAGACAGACAAGGCCGATGGTGAATTTCAGATTTTGTGTGGAATAACACTGGACAATAAGATGAGAGGACTTTGTAAGTTTTGCAATATGTTTAGGGACTGAAACTGCTATAATTAATCAATACAGTCAGACGCTTACATGTAATGCCATGTAGGCTGACAGATAGATTAGGGTACCAACCCTACCAAGTACCCCAGCAAGATCCTTCCTCGTTTATCAAACTATCCTTATTTCAAATTTCTCTTTATCAATTTAACATAACCATCAACAAAATTTACTCTATTTCCATCTACATTAGACACTCCAACTTTATACTCTCTCAGTCCTCAAGAGCCCAATTTTTTTTACTAATTTTAGATGTTTAACAATAAACAAATTATAATTTGTAACATACCTTGTTAAATAATTATATTTTTTTTAGAATTCTTTTTGTTACTTATCTTTATAATTATTTTGGTTGAATCTTAAAAACATAAAAATTAAATGAACCAATTGATCGAGGACACAAAAAGTATTTCTCAAAAGACATAAGCTGAAAAAGAATAGAAAATATCTACACACCTAAATCTCAATACTTACACAAACGTTGAAAAAAAAAAAAAAGACGAGCATAGGAAACTGCTGCGGCAAAGATTCTCAAACAAGATATTTCACCATGTAAGGTCCCTCAAGCTCATAGCCTAATTTCCGATAATAATGGCGTGTTCCGACACCGGAAATGACAGCAATTTTGGTTGATCGATGCTCCCTAAGGGTGATTCGTTCTGCTTCTTCCATCAAAAGTGTGCCATAACCCTGCCAAATTGAAAGAGAGTTCTGGTAAGCCAAGGGCAACAGTTTTTAGGACTCATGTGAAACTACTACCCAAGTAGGGAGAAGTGCATACAAGTTTTGACCATTTTGAGAATTAGTGTCCTATAACTTTGAAAACTAACAATTGACAATTGAGTCTTAAACGTTACTCAACGTGTGTAACAAAGTTAACTGTGAGGCTTAAAACTTAAAAAAGACTAAATTGTTGAAACTTAATCAGGGTTCCACCTAAAACTTTCCTCCATGAGAGTGCTCGTAAATATCACCACCATCAGCGGTGCTAATTGCAACATCTGCTCTATAACCTTTGTCAAAGAGCGCATCCCACAAATCCCTACTCGCTGTCGAGACTTGACTGTCCTCCCAGAGGCAACAGGTACCCCACCAGCGATGGCGACGGAAATGAGATCCTCACCATAGATCGGAAATCCGTCATCGGCACAACCAAAACAAGTTGGATCTGAAAAGGGTCGGAACCAGAAATCGATTGGAACCAAAACAACTTGCAAGACGAGGAATCCACCTCGACAATGTCGGTTGCTCCTCCTGTAGCTGCAGATATGAACATACAGCTCACGTTCTCTTCACATGCTCCGCTGCCTTCTCTCTATGGCCGAAGATCTTCTAATGGTATCAAATGGGATCTTTCTTTTCAACCTCCCCGGACATCCTTCTGGAAGAAAACTGCAACTCCCGCCACCTCTCCAAAAATCGGCGCAAAGGCTGGTGGGCGATCAGGTGTATCTCAGCATGGGTTTTGTGGTCAAGGCGAAACTCAGTGATTTTTCAGCCTCCACATTCAAAGCAGGTTTCCTCATCTCTAGCAGATATCCAATTCCTCTCATTTCTTTGAATTTCGCACAGATTCAACAACGCGAAGTTCACTGAGTGGATTGGATCCAGAATCCCCTTGAAGCTATTGGAATTGGTTAATCCTAATCAGTTTCTTCTATAATTGCTCCGGCTACTTGTTTCCCCCTTGTTCTTTTCTCTATTTTCTCTTCTGTAAATACTCTACTGGTCTTGCTTTTCTTTGTCTCCTCCTTGGAGGCAAAGTTAGCATCTCTCTTTTTTTAATCTATTGAGGATGCATTTCAAAAAAAAAACAGAAATGAAATCAGAGACGATCTAAAGGCCCAGATGGTGAGAATCAAAATGCCCAAATGAACTTACCCTCTTGTTTTTCGGCGAAATGAAGGGAAATTAATGGACCAAATAAAAGAGGATGAATCGAGATAGGGAAATCTGAGAACTTATAAAAGAGAGGTTTTCTGGTTTGCTATACTTTTGGTCCTTCTGGTTCTCTCCCTGGGATTATTATAGACAAGACAGTGCAACTTGGTCAATATCTCAACTGGGTGGGTGGAATTTCTGGGTTTTCTCTTCGAGAAATAGAATAGAGGTGCACCACCCAATCTGCCCTTCATGGAGGAGAGTTTTAGGTGGAAAGCAATTTAGTCTTCCTTAAGTTTTAAGCCCCGTGTTCCAGTTTTTTACATTATCGTCTTAAAAGTTTATATAATTTTTCCAACATGTCACTTTTTTTAACATAATGGTCCTATAACTTTGTAATCTAACACCGTTAATCGCCACATCAGCATTCCGTCCGCCACCTATTGAAGACCGTTATTTTAGGACTGAAAGTATACAGCTGAGTAATGTTCAATTGTTAATTTTCGAAGTTATAGGACTTAATTGTTAAAATGATCAAACTTGTAGGACCAAAAATGCACTTCTCCCGGGGTAAGTAACTAAAAAAAAATAAAAATTCAGCTCATTCTGAAATAAACAAGCTAATGGAGTTTGCATGTTATGAAATCTAGTATCACCTGGTGTTGAAGCTTATCAGAATCTCGACCATGTACTGGCACAGCAGTTCCATACACATGGAGTTCACGGACAATAGAGCTGTTTCCCTTAAGCTCTTTGCATGTAACATTCCGACCACATTTCCGCAAACGCAACAATCCAACAAGGATATCCTGGATTTAATCAGAAAACACTCAATAATCTGTTTAAATCCATTTTGAGGAAAATTTTAGTGTTTTATATATGGATATTAAAGATCGAGAGGAAACAAATGGAGGGAAAGTTTAAGTTTATAAACTTTGTGAAATTGCTAGTGCTAATGAACATAGTCAGCAAAACATTTATTCAGTACCAGAACTTTACTACTCCTGTAACAAATTTTGACTCCTGCATCCATAAGTAACCACACACCACAAGTACAGTATATACTGCAGGTCGAAACAAATTTTCATTCAGTTCACACATTGCATCTCATGTTTCTGAAAGTAAATGAGATATTCCGTTCATGGTTTAACAACAGAGCAAACTTAAAGTGAACACGAATTCTACATTCCCCCTATACAATGCGTGACATACAAATGGTACCAGCGAATTTTCTTTTTTGTTTTTAGGGTTAGGGTAAAGTTCATCAATAATCCCTTAACTTTGATGTGTATCCTATTTTCGTCATGTTTTAAGATTTCATCTCACTTTGGTCCTTTAACTTTAAATTTGTCTCACTTTGGTCCTTTCGTTAGTGTTTCCGTTATTTTGAATACATCGACATAAATACCCCTATTATAAAAGCCTATTTACACTTTCAATGTAGATTTGGCCATTAAACTTTCTTAAAATGTTCAACTTAAACCGCTATTTCAATGTACTTCTGGCCATTGAGCATATTTCCCTTCGTTGTTCATGCTCTCTGTGTTGTCGTTCTCTGCCCCCAGTTCTCTATCACTTTTGCAATCAGGGATTTTAGTTCCCAAGTTAACAAATCCCAGAAGTGTGTAGCTCTCTTTCTCAAGATGAAGATCTTTGTGAAAGCCCTCATCGGTTCTGATGTGGTTCTACTCAAGGACCACATTGCTCAAATTAGAGAAGTGGGTGGAAGACCTAGCCAAAATTTCCACCAAAGGTGAAGAACCAAGCCAACGTGGACCCAAGAAAAGGCCCAAGAAGAATTTTGGGCCTAAAGCCCAATTATTGTAGGCAAGACAGAACCCCCAACCCAATAGGACCAAATCCACATGTAGGCCCAAACCCAACGACCTCGACATAATAGGCCCAACAGGGTCTCGGTCTCACTTTTTGGCCCAATCTAAAGCTCAATACCATCTGATCAGACTGCCAGAGCAAGAGTCAAGCCTTGATCTAAATCCATCCCATCCTACCCCAAGTCAACGGCCCAGTACTGACATGACCCATCAAGCTTACACAATGGACCAAGTCTTGAAACTTGTGTCAACATCATCAAAGCCCAATTCCAATATATAGAGGCTTCAAAAATAAAGAGAGGAAATTACTTAGGTGAAACTCGAACCCAAGACCTTCTCCTTGAAAGGAAGCACCTATAGCCATTACACTCAAGTCACACATCTGTCATGAAGTACTTTTTTTAAGTACGTATGAGAAGCATTGATGGAGGCATTATTAAAGACTGGTTGGAGATGTTTCGGTAAAAAATTCATAACTCAAGCTATAGATATTCGTATTGCATGATTCCTTTTGTATTGGAAAGATAACATCCGGATCTACATTTCAGATGAAGAGGTCAGGACCTAGTTCGGACATTAACATAGTCAAAATAAGCTTCCAAGTGACACCTTGCTGTAGTTTCCAGTTTCAAGCTAGTTTCTAGTTTCAAGCTAAGTGAGTTTTGTAACTCCTCTTTGAACCTTATTTTCTTATCCATTTTGGCGAATTTTACAAGGATCTAGAGGCTTCCTTCTCATGAGTTACCAGTAATAAAATGGAGGAGCCAATAATATTTAGTTTTAATTTTTATTAGCAGTTATTTGGAATAATTCTAGTGTTAATTCTAGGAATTATTTCTAGTGTTAATTTTAGAATTTAATTGTAATAATTCTCTAGGTTTTTTTTTGTAACCTAAGTCTGACTCCTGCTAATATAAATAGGAGTCTTGTCTCAATTGTTTTTCATTAAGAATCATCAAGAAATACAACAAGAATTATTTCTCTAAATTTTGATCTTCCTAGTTTTCTAGCTTTCTTCTTAGTTTAGATTTCCTAGTGAGATTAGCTCCTAAATTTAGTCTTCTCTTAGCCACTTCAACTCCATACTTGAGGCTCAAGTGTGCTACAACTCCATCAACACCAACTTGCTCAATTTCACCAAGAAATGAAGAAGTTGGATCCACCAACATCTGGCGCTATACTTGTGATTGCTAAATCCTTTCGGAGCTTGGAGGTTTCAAGCGTCCAAATATCCACCATCACCATCATCTACTTTAGCCAAGAACAAAGAGAAAAATATCAACCTTTGGTTTCGGGTTCACCATCCACAACCGAAACCATATCAACTGGTATCAAAGCAGAGGTCCTCATACTTGTGCAAACTATCCAAAAGAGGTTTTGAACTTTCTTCTTAATCTCTTATATATTTTCTTAAATTAATCATTTGCATTTCCCTTCTTTCCTAATCAATTTTAAAAAGTCTAGCCAAGATCATTCAAGGCTAAAAAAAAAAAAAACTCTTTTATTCGGCCATTGGAAGAAAATTTTTGAAAAGAGCAAAAAAAAAAAAGAAAAGAAATTCATTTGAAAAGTTGCATAGAAGAAGAAAAAAATGAGAGCTGTGCAAAAGAGAAATTTGGCCAAAAGGAGTACTTAGTGAAAAAAAAAAAAGTTGTTCAGTGGTTTTGAATAGCCAATATACCCCTAAAAGTCAAAAAAAATTTACGATCACCCACTCCAATTTTCTTTCGGCCCCCACCCACCAATACATTAATTTGAAGCCCACAAAAAATAACCAACTTTTACTTCGGGTGAAAAGAGCGTGTTTGGTATTGTGTGATTTGGAGCAACTTGAGTACCACAACTCAAGGTTGTCGAGTAAGTTGTGGAAGTAAGAAGGCTTTACCAAGGAGTTTGAGGTAAAAGGTTGGTATGCCAACTGAGTGTATACACGTGAGGTACCAAGTATTTTTATCTTATCACATCACTTCTACTTCTATTTCTACCCTTTAACAAGTTTTTGCAGCAATGAGCTTCCAATTGTGTTTTTGTGGACATGATGATGCCTATGGTTATGAGTCATGGGAAAGGAAAATGGAAAGCTATTACTATTAAATGGACATTCATAAAGCTGTGGCAAAACTGAGAGGAGAAGCTGAGTATTGGTACCACAAGGTGGCCCTCCCTCATATAAAAAGACAAGGAATGTATGTATACATATGAGAGGATTTCAAATCACTCATA